>LS553623.1:190013-200958 GCA_900490775.1 Pristionchus maxplancki
TTCAAAATGGTCGGAGGCAACAGAATCATTCAGTCATTTTCGCTCTCGTATCCGTTCGTTATTTCGGGTAATGTTCCCGCACACCCCTTTTTCCAACTCGTTTGCCCCAATTGATCCCCATTTCACACCACCGGCCGATGTCCTGGACGACTCGGCTACCGTACCGGGCACGCAGGATGTACACCATCACCACCGATCGACAACTAACTTATTCGGTGAGGATAATCCATTCATGGATCTGGGCCCATTTCCGAACCATACTGCCGTGGCCTTTTCAGGTACCGAGACCGATCCGAATGGACTGGGCTACTTCGCTGTGGTTCCTTTCCAGTCGCCATACTTTGCTGCGCTCCAGACTCCAGCTGTCAACTATACGCCTCAGATGCTAATGCCATCTCAGGCGCCTTGCGCATATATGCAATGGGCCAATGGAAGGAATCAACTAATGGAACAGGAAACGCCAAAGTCGAAGAAGCCGAGTGAGTTGGCGTTTTAAAATCAATAATGCTGAATAATTAATTTCATGAGCTGCCTTCGATCGGACCTTCCGTCACTCGGAGAGAAACAAGAGAATTATGAGGTTAGTTTCCCCGATTACGGTATCATCTAATGCTCAGTGGGTCAGCTTCCGTTTTCAGAGCCATTTTCGACCTGCACCCGTACCCTTCGCCCGCCGAGTACCGAATGATCGCTGCGCACTGCGAGCTGAAGCTGGATCAGGTATTTCAAAAATAATATTTGTTTCTCTAATATTTCAAGATTTAAAAGCTAAGTTTCACAGCGATCACAAATTCTGTCGCAAGCGGATTGGACATTAGTATCCATCCTCCTGTGGCAATACTTTTATGATGATCAAAACTTTTCAGGTCCGTGCCTGGTTCCAGAACGCTCGGTTCGCGGATAGAACGAAACCGTACAGAAGGATGGTGAATTCGGCGGCGTTTGTGAGCGAGTAAGCACATTCTGATCAATTGTTCCATTTTAAACAATAACAGCAAAGGGAAAGTCGCAACCGGTATCAAAGCGTTTTTCTTGCTCAATATCGGGTATTTTTAATGATGATGGATGACGAATTAGTGAGGATTTCGTTCCAGAATCCTCAATGCTGCACCTCATCACTACGATTCAAATGAAGAAGAGCGGTTCAAGCGAATCGGCGAGAAATATCAACATTATCAATAAGTGAAGATCCGTCTCCCGAACCCCTTCCCCCATCCCACTTTTACCGTATGTGCCCAAACCTAGTAAATCTGGTACTCGACATGAACGTTGTTCCTTTCACATACGGATAAATTGTTTCGATCGAATTTTGAGTTGTTCTGACCTGAGAAACTCTGATTGCCCTTTCGAAAACCTTCGAAATTCACGAGCAAACAAAACTATCCTCACTATCTCTCCGTCTCTTTTCCCGTCAAGCGTCTCTCATTTCCTGGTGCTGTTCTTTGGCTCTCGCTCTGATTGTGCTGCCTCTATCGCCAGTCAGAGAAGCGAGAGAGCATGGGAAAGTGAGATAGACAGACAATGTTCCCCATCTCTTCCCTGGCTCGCGGAAGAGAGGCGGAGACTGGTGAAAGGAGAGGGGAGGGGAGAGGGGAGGAGTATAAAAGCCGACTCCCTCCCCACCCCTCTCATTCTCCCTCTCGGGCGCGCTCTAGCTCAACACACAACGCGAGCGAAAGAAAGGTGAGCGTTTCGAAACGATTCGAAACCTCTGTTCGCCCCATTTAGAAGAGCTGTTCTATTAGGAATTGCTCAAGTTGGTACAACTGCAAGTAAGGGTGGTCCTTGACCCGAAATATGATAAAAGTTCGACTATTCGCGTTGGGAGCGTGAAATCCACGTGAAACTAAGAGATATGAGTCACCTAGAGAAAAAGAAAGCAGAGATCCTCGCTCAGGGAGAGAGATGGAAGGAGCGCGATATTACTTGGACCGCTACCTCCTTCTGTGGATGCTACCACTGTTGAGGAAGGGCGCGAGGTAAATTCGAGAGAATTTTGATAAATATATTTTTATCACCACCTGTAAGACCTGAGATGCGGTAGAATGTAATCGAAAAGTGTCTTGAACGATAACAGTGATGAAAGTGTTGGGATGAGCTCATTATGATGAAATCCTGAGCAGTGTTCACTGTGAAAAGTGAAGTGAAAGTGATCTCTAGTGATAAGAGTTGAGAAACTCGCTGAAGGGAATGAACAAATACTGATGAAATCGGCTTTTCTCGTTTATTTTGAAGGTAAAAACGGAAGAAAGGTCAAGAACATTAGTTGAAATCACGGTGAAATTACCTTTCATTAAGAGTTTCGACAGCTAAACCGGAAAAAATCGAGAAATTCGTTGAAATTGTGACTAAATTAATTGAAATTTAAGCAACAAACTCACCGAAGACGACATTCCCGAATTGGAGAAATCCCAGAGGAATGAGCATCTGAAGCAGCAGTGGAGGAGGGAGTGGACGGACAGTTTCGAAGGTTATATTCTAATTCGCATCTAGTCGCCGATCTAAAACGGGTCAGCCCACCTTTTATCAAAACACATAGGAATTACGTAAAATGCAGTAAACGAGAACTCAATACTAATTCAATTGATTAATCTATTTTCCACCTTGTGAGCGAAGCGTATATTGGACAGCCCATAGACCCTGTCTTGTTCGTGAAACATAACCCAGAAATGGTCTCAAAAGCCGATCTCTTCAGAATTCGACTCTCGTCGTCGCAATGGGAAGACTTCTGCCGAAGAGAAACCCTCGATCATCCTGCCGGTCTTCCGCATCTTTAAGGTATTTGACTCTACTTTTTTTCCGAATAGCTTCGTCGCCCCGGAAGTAACCGGATACTTCATTCGTTGACATATTATTAGTTTGTTTTCGCAAGATATGGTCAATTGATGTACTCTCTCACCGGTCGGAAAAGCGAAAGAGCTCGCAAAATGAAGAGAGTCAGAATGTCTGAAATTAAAATATTCCAGACTCGCCTCATCTTCTCCATCAGCATGCGAGTCTGCGAGGACTTTGTGCACTTCGCCAAGCCGCTGCTGCTCAGGTTTGGATATCACATTATATATTGAATTTTTGTTTTGTTTATTTTATCGCCAAACTAGATAGTTGATTTATTTGTTTTTTTTGCAAAGACATCCACGCAGACAACTAAAAGATTGATTGCTCACTAGATATCGGACCTGTTTGAGACACAACCAATTCACTACATTTCTATTTGCATAATCTCTTCGATCAGCTGAGTTTCACGCAGGCGATAAGACTACCGATTGATTCTCTCGATGATTTGTAGCATCCCGCGTTATCTAGAGAGACAATCCAGCAAACCAGTGCTAGTTCATCGTCATACTTCAACCTTTACCAAGGCCTAGAAATAGTCTTCATTGCATGCATTTTCACCCGGTTGGAATTTTGCGAGAAAGCGTGTAGAACGAGTAAGCCCAATATCCCTATTCACCATCCCTTGCAGTCTCCTCATTGAGTACCTCTCCACGGATGACGCTTCACTACTCTACGGTGCAATCATCATTGGCGGGTGTTATTTGATGGCGCAGGTTTGATATTGCTAACCATAGTACAACTATACAAAGTACAATGGTGGTATACAAGAACAAGTAGAGCTCTGATAAAATTTAGAACGGATTACTAAATTTGGGAATTCTAGCTCCGCTCCTCGCTCTACAACATCTTCACTCGAGAACAGAACGAGATGGCCACTCTTGTGCACGGGATGCTGAACAGTGCGGTGTATGAGAAGGTAGTTTGATACATTTCTGCTTCAACCCTTTTCTCATTACTGAATACGGGATAATGATGAGTTTCAGAACAATTTCATAGCCATGATAACACAGTATTGCTCAATTGGCGCCCGAGTGGTTAGATAAACAAAAACACAAATGCATGGATCGCATTTCAGAGCCTGCGTCTCTCCCCGTCCGCTAGGGCATCCACTACTGATGGAGACGTGATGAACCTGGTGATGGGTGGTGAGTTTCAATTCAGTTGTTCACGAGCATCATTGGAACGAATAATTTATTAACGATGCGGTGACTTTCGGCCACTATTTCAAAAACCTTTATTGCAGACGTGGAGAGCATGTTCGACGCCTTCCGGTTGATGCACAATTTCATCTCCGCGCCATTGCAGGTTCTTGAATTACGATATTAATTCCAAAGCCCCTGATCCATCCATACTTTTAATTGTTCCAACAGGATAGCTGACTGCGGCAAATGCTTTGATTCTTGCTATTGGAATTAGTGAATTGCAGTTTCGTTTGACAATTCATTAGCACATTCACTTCCGATCAGTAATTTATTGTTAAGAATAGTTTTAAAAATCTAATTTTTAGTTTCTGTTCGCCTTCTCACTTCTTTGGCGCACGCTCGGACCGGCCACCGTCGCCGCCCTAACTGTAACGGCAGTGATGATCCCACTGAATCACTGGGTGTGGACACAGTCGAAGGGATTAATTGTAAGTGATCTTTGGTCTTTGGTCTTTGAGGGGACTCATCTTGATCTCTTGTAGGGGTAGATCAAATGATCAATTGATACTTAAAGAAGGACTTATCTCGATCAAAATTGGGGACTCCTACAACGAAGTGCCCGGGATTCAAATCACAGTAAACTCCTAAATTACGGAAACGAAACTACGGACTTGCTAAATACAGGAAAAATTCCACCTCTTGCTCAAAAGCACTTTTTCCTTGTTTTTAGTTCGTTTTCGCCTATTTTCAGTTTGTTTATCGATTGTGTATACGCTTATTAACGTTTGGAGGCCATCGAACCTTGCTTTAGCACCATTTTGAACCGTAAAATGCCACGAATCTTTGAAATAACGGACAACAAAACTTTGCTAGTTCTCGGTGGTCTTGTTTTCATGTATTACTCGATGTTATTGATGTCGGTTTATGCTATTTATGTTTCTATTTCACGCTAATACCATCCCTCAGGCCAACGGAAGGCAGTCCGAGTCGAGGAAGTATCTACTGCGCGTGGGAGGATCGACAAATTGATTCAGGTTTTCATTGCTCTCCTTGTTCGCGACTTTGTTTCCTTTGCTGGCCGTGTTTGAGCAATTCCAGCAGCTTCGTTGCTGGCTGGCAAGCAACGGCCGAGTGAGGAGGAGAAGACGACAGCTATTATGCAAGGTTTGAAGCTTGAAATAACTTGTGGTAAATACCTGATGGTCTGAATGCCGTAATCACTGGCCGTTTAGTGTTCAAAATAACTTCATAAATCGTTATTTTTATTAAATACCTATGTAAAAGTATGTCCATGTCGTGGGCGTTATGCTCGATTATCAATAAATTAAACAATTCTACTGTTTTAGACCGTGCCGCTGCCGCAATCGGAGTCGTGCATCTTGCACGTGGGCTAAGGTTGGTGTGTTCTTATTTGACTTGCTCATTGTATGCAAACAGGAGGATTTATTCGTGTATGACTAGAGACCGCAAGCTCCGCCCACTTTGTGGGGACGGGGAATCGCCAAAAAACTGCGCCGAGGAAGCACACTTCGAGTTCTAAACCGTTTCGGACGAGCAAGGGCGCGTTTTGTAGCTTGAACCCTACTTCACAAACGACCCGTGGCGCAGCTTGATCGGTCAACATTGTGTAGGTCAAAAATGACGAAAGAAGTACCCAATTAGAGGAATTAGTGCTTTCTAGTGGCCGTACCCTGGTGCGCCTCTCGTAATTTGTGCTCTCTATTTTTAAAAGGCGATCAGAACAAAAAACGCGAATATCAGAAGTGTTTGAAATTTGTGCTTGGCTTTTAAAGATAGCTGTAGTACGCGAGTATTTGATTACAACTTCCGTTGTTTATCACGAAGACTTGCAAAACATTAAGCGCTAGACCGGGCTTGAGCGTGCGCCCTTCGGCAAGGTAGTCCTGGAGCGCTACCTCTAGGCCACGAGAGCATGCTAGTATCGCGTCTCTAGAACATACAAGATCTCGATAGCTCGAATTAGGCTCCGCCCCCTATGTTATATCGACGTTCTCCCAGCGAGAGGCAATAGTGAACTTTTTTAGGTGCAACTTGGTTCAGGGGTGAAATTTTGACAAACGGTAAAAAGTATGGTCTTATTTAGACTCATAGCGACATTTTGCCCACTGAAAGAATATCTTATTGTTTATTTTGAGAATCACGTTGCGGTCTCTATGTATGACAAGAGAACAAATTTGTGAATACTATTAGAAACTGAATGCTTGTCAAATTAACATAATTACTACCTAAATTCACATCAATTATTCAATTTATTAAATTTGTCCACTCGGCAGGCGCCCCTCCATCGACATGGCCGCCTTCTGGAGTGAAGAAAGGAGAAAACCATTGAAATAGGTTTGTCGTGCATTAAAAGAATCACAAGTATTCATAGCGCTTGGGTTTATGCAGCATTCATTAATTCTCACCGTCACTGACCGTTTATTCAGACGTCCTTTCAATTTTCTAAAGCTTTAGATTTATCAGAGAGCATTTATTATAATAAATTGATACAAGAAAATCAATGCTAGGAATACGGTAGCTTTGATTATTCGCCACACCCTCAACTTTGAAGCAAAAACATCATTGCAGGTGCCTCAAACTTCAAGACGAGCAGCCATTAATATATTTTATTATTTACTTGTTTGGAATTTTTTCTCTTTGTCCGTTCCCGTCCCTCACGAGCCGTAAAAAGCGCTCGTGACGGGTGCGGTGGGCACCTTATTGTTAGGTGAATGGGTTGCTGTCTACTTTTCCTGCTGATTGCTGTTACTCTCACTTGTCATTTTCGTTTAACTATTTCTTCTTTCCCAGACTACCGTACTTTCTTATTGTCTACCACACTCGACCATAGTTCAGCATTCTACGTTTATGGATACCGTACCGAAACTACCGTACCTCGTTATCGTAACCTATACGAGTATGATGCACCCTATTATCGTATCCTAATGCGGCAGATGCCTGGTAGACTGGGATACGGTGACGTTATGCAGTTGACTACGATAGTGTGGGTTAGGGAAAGGTTTGCACTTCACTCTCTCCTTCCCTCCCTCTCATACGTGGTCGCGCGAGGGCGGCAGGGCCTTCCCTCAACCCTTCCTTCAGCTTATCTATTTGAGAGACAAAATCAGAATGAATGCGTAAGTACAGTACTCCGGGATAGAGTATTGTGCATACAGGCAGATACAGTAAACCAATGTACTAATAGACGAAAGAGACATACAGTACCCAGTATGAGAAAGAAAGGAGCACAAACTAACGTGCCCATCGCACCCGTCACGAACGCTTTTAACGGCTCGTGAGGGACGGGAACGGGCAAAAACAATAAATGTCAAACAAGAAATAAAAAAAGAGAATTCCTGGTTGTTCGTCGTGAAGTTTGAGACATCTCCTGCAATGATGATTTTGTTTCAAAGTCGATTGTTTAACCAATTACTATTTCTTGCAGTTTCTTTAGTGCTATTGACCTATCACTTCCATTTGAATCAAGTAGGCTCGTCAGTACGGTTGTACTAATTTCCAAACATGAATCTATTTAAATCAACACTACACTACTCCTGGCATTGATTTTTTGTATCAATTATTGTAATAATCGCTATGTAAAAGGTGAACCCCCTGCATGAACCCTAGCGCTAATGAATACTTGTAATTACAATTTCAAATTACAATGTACAATTTCATATTTTTAATGCACGACAAACCTATTTCAATGGTTTTCTCCTTTCTTCACTCCAGAAGGCGGCCATGTCGATGGAGGGGCGCCTGCCGAGTGGACAAATTTAATAAATTGAATAATTGATGTGAATTTAGGTCGTAATTATATTAATTTGCAAGCATTTAGTTCCTAATAATATTCACAACTTGTCCTCTTGTTATAGACGAATAAATTCTCCGTCTTGCAAGAAATAGAGCAAGTCTAACGAGAACATACCAACCTAGCAGAGGCAGGGCACGCCCTTCGATTGGAGGCAGCGGCACGGTCTAAAACAGTAGAATTGTTTAATTTATTGATAATCGAGCATAACGCCCACGACATGGACATACTTTTACATAGGTATTTAATAAAAATAACGATTTATGAAGTTATTTTGAACACTAAACGGCCAGTGATTACGGCATTCAGACCATCAGGTATTTACCACAAGTTATTTCAAGCTTCAAACCTTGCATAATAGCTGTCGTCTTCTCCTCCTCACTCGGCCGTTGCTTGCCAGCCAGCAACGAAGCTGCTGGAATTGCTCAAACACGGCCAGCAAAGGAAACAAAGTCGCGAACAAGGAGAGAAATGAAAACCTGAATCAATTTGTCGATCCTCCCACGCGCAGTAGATACTTCCTCGACTCGGACTGCCTTCCGTTGGCCTGAGGGATGGTATTAGCGTGAAATAGAAACATAAATAGCATAAACCGACATCAATAACATCGAGTAATACATGAAAACAAGACCACCGAATACTTGCACAGTTTCGTTGTCCGTTATTTCAAAGATTCATGGTATTTTACGGTTCAAGTTGGTGCTAAAGCAAAGTTCGGTGTCCTCTAAACATTAATTAGCGTATAGATAAACGATCAATAACAAGGAAAGAGGTGGAAACGAACTAAAAATAAGGAAAATGCGCTTCCGAGCAAGCGCTGGAATTTTTCCTATGTTTAGCAAGGACTTTGGCAACGTGCCAAACTCCTTGTGATTTGAATCGCGCGCGCATCCCTGATCTTGAGGGTAAACTTTGAGCTCGTGTAGCTTGGCTCTGAGCAATCCTAGAACTTTCAAACTTTGTATTTCTAACATGGTTGTCGATATCGACTGGCCTATGCTCTCAGCTATATCAGCTTGATATTGACATAAGTCCTTCTTTAAGGGCGAACGAGGCCGCGTCAGAGGCGAGCGCATCAAGACGTGCACTGAAGTACGGCTTATATTTTAATTTATTAAAATAAAATTTAAAATTTAAAATTATAAAAAATAAATTCAGATGCTTAGCGGCATGAAAGTGATCAAGCTGTACGCTTGGGAGGCCGCCTTTGAGGAGAAGATAGAGAAGTTGAGAAAGGAGGAGGTGAAAATCGATTTACGAATTATGTTCGGATACGTTTCACAGCTTTCACATATTCTGGTGCTCGCAAGAGAGATGTTCGTCGACATCAGCCTGAGCTGCAACAATAATGAATAAAACAGGTCGACTTCAATCGCAGAGGCAACCTCATCTTGCGGGCTTCCGACTTGATCAATGTCGCTGCGCCGTTCGTTGTAGGTTCACTAATATCAATAAAGAGAAAAACAACAAATAAACATAAACAAAAACAATAAATAACAACAATTTTGAGATGGCCCTTCTCTGCTTCTCCATCTACCTTCTAACAGACGCACATGGAGTGCTCACCCCGCAAGTCGCGCTATTCTCCCTGACGATATTCCATCAGATACAGTGAGTATCGATAGCGAGTAGTGAAATTGAGCAATTGTGAAAACCTCATCAGAAAATGAGTGAGAGTGGTTGTGTTTCATGAGATTGACATAATGACAATGCTAAAAGTTAGTTGATGCATTGCGCGCAGATCATGTAAATAAATCACAGATTCCCCGTCGAGCTCTGTCGCAGTCTCATCTACGTCTGCTCCTTCGTAAGTTCTATCTTTCCATTACAATGACCGGTGGTAGCATCACAAATGCCCAGCGAGAGCTGACTTTTGAAACCGGATTACGGTAGCTTCATGATTGCATGTCGAGAACTGACTAAATTTCCGTAGCTACAGCAGAATATTCAGTGCTCCGGCTCGCACGACCGCCTGCGCGCATTCTTTGCACTTGAAGAATCTGATGTGATCGAATCTAAGTAAGTATTTTTTCGAATTTACGCTCTCCCAACTTCCATTGCATTATACGCGTTATTTTGCGTGATTGAACGAAGGGTCATGTATTCCTAGATCAGCCATAGATTCTTCAGAATCTCCGACGACGACGTCGTTGTTGATATCTCCGACGCCTCGTTCGGGTGGAAGGAGGACGAGGCGACGTTGAAAGTATAACAACTCATTGTTTTAGTTACTATTTCATTTCACGGTCTTTTAAAGTAGGTCCGAAGAAGAGATTAGGCCCTCCGGACTGAATTGGCCTGTAATATAACCGCTGGCCTAGCAGTGGCTCCCCGCAGGACGCATGTGCCTAGATTAACGGGGCACTCTTTACCTTTTTTATTTCATTTCAATGCGTCTGATATGAATTCAATGAAGAGCAACGAGAAATGTCACTGGAGTGATAGGACGCGCAATAATAATACTGATTTAAAGGCCATCAACCTAACCCTGAGGAAGGGCGAGATCAAGGCAGTGATGGGAACGGTGGGTGCGGGCAAGAGCAGTTTGCTGTCGGCCATTGCTGGTGCGATTTTTTAATCATAAAATCAATTAGGCTTCACGGATTACTCTTAGAAGAGCCATATTGCACGATTTAATATACGATTTGTTAGTACGTGAGTAAAACCCATGAATGTGAAATAAGAGATTCACTGTCTAATAATCATAATCCAAAACTTATTATTCTCAAGTGTGTTTTAACGAAGTATCATAAATACAAGGGATCGTTGAACTAGAGACCTTCGGTCTCTACGTTCTACGCCGGGCTGCGTGCTATGGTTAAAAAGCGCTCTCTTGCGTTGCATATTGGCATCTTCCCTTGTAAAAGGCTCTACAAGTCATACGGCATACGCAACTTTTTCGGATCGCTCTCGGCCTCACGAGCCTTTCACAAGCGCATCGCAGGCTTCGCATGAACTTGGCGGGCATTTCTATGCAGTTCCAATTTTGACAGTCTTTGAGTGATCCGGTTAGCAAGATTCAGTTAGAAAGAAAACACAGTTGACCAGTTAACTTCGTTTAGGTAGGGGGAAATCAGGTATTTTTATCCCGTTTGACGCTGCGGATGCGCATTGGCATCTTCCCTTGTAAAAGGCTCGTGAGGCCTCGAGCGATCCA
>LS553623.1:217827-242429 GCA_900490775.1 Pristionchus maxplancki
CGAAATTTAAAAGTGATCTTTGATCCCTTCAACGTGCTCCGATCAAAAAGTTGTCAACTGCGAAAAGACGCGCCATGGTCGATTACATAAGACCCCGGTTTTTCCCAAACATTCCTACGCCGTCTTTACCTTTTCCCGGAACTTTGCAAATCGACCAGTAAATTTTCAACATGGAATCGTTTATCTAAGAGGAGAATGGTGGTCCCTATTTCTGATGATAATTTCGAGTATGTAATTTATTCTGTTGTTAACGTGATAAAGTTATCGATTATAAGGCTTTGGGGAGGAGAAATTGCATGCGCGCTTGCCCACACGGGCCAACTCTAAATTTTGATTACTGCAAGCAACCTTCTGAGCGACCGGTCGCTCTCGCAGCGATAAACCAATTTTTGTGATAAATGCGCTTTCTCACATTTAGAACGTTAAAAACAGAAAATGAATAGGGCGATAGTGTTTTTCACAAGCGGTCTCTAATCGTATTTTGCTTGTCGGTCAATTAGATGGAAATTACCGCTGCGCTGCTGCCCTTAATACCGCCGTGCTCCCTTAGCCTAGGCGAGCTATTCACATTCAATAGCGCGAATAGCCTCGAGAAGACAATGAAAGCACGTATGCAGCATTGACAAAGTCTTATTCCCAATAGATGTACTGTACCGTACTAGTGATCTGCTCTAGCTGACCCTACTCTCTGCCGTTTAATCCATCGAACCAAGCGATCAACCCGCCGTGGAAGCATACACTGGTTCCCTACAGAACTACCCAGCCGTGGTACCTAACCGTAGCACCCTATAGCAGTACCCGGACGTGATAACCAACCGTTATACTCTAAGGTGGTAGCCTACAGTAGTACCCAAAAGTGGCACCCTATCTTGGAACCCAACCCTACAAGATATAACGTAGATAATTTTTCTTGGTTAGATACCCTACAATGGTAGCCTACGGTGGTACCATAAAGTGGTAGCCTACCGTGGTACCCTACAGTGGTAGCGTACCGTGGTACCCCATAGTGGTAGCCTACCCTGGAACCCCTATTTCCAATCGATACTGATCGATTACCGTACCCCCAATCGATACCGATCGATTACCGTACACCGATCGCTACCGATCTACTACCGTAGCCCCGATCAATACCGATCGACTACCGTACCCCCCCCCCTCAAATCGATACCGATCGACTCCCGTACCCCGGTCGATACCAATCCTCTACCGTACTTCTTGCACTTTTCCTTTTCCCCCATTTTAACTAGACTCCCGCTTGTTACCCTCGCTGCCTATCCGATCCTAATTGCCTCCTAGTCACCATCATCCCTTCCAATCGATTGATCTAATAGCCCACTGGTGTCGATCCTTCCTACTTTCAATCGATATCGATTCACTATCGTACTCCAATCGAAATCATGTTCTACAAAGTAACAGCCCGACTGGAACCTAACTCGATCCATCAATGGAGTAGGGTACCAAGTACTAGCCCAACTAGTAGATAACCCGACCCAACAATGGAATACGGTAAAACGTACCAGTCTGAAAGGAACCTGAGCCGAGCCAACCACGGACCACGATACCTACAACCTAACCCGATCATGAATGGAGTACGGTGCTCAACAATACAATCACACACTACAACCTGGGTGCGTTCACTTCCAATCGATAAACCGAAGATTGATCTACCAGGAAATCGTAGCTGTCCCTCTCTCCCGTCCCTTTGATCTACCCGACTCCGAGCGGTGACCCACTTCCCTCTCATCGATCTATTAGTCCTTTTGATCTACCCTACTCCGATAGCCGACTTCCTTCCTTCCGAATTCAATCGATCGATCGATCAATCGATTACCTCCACTGATCTACTCGCCTACTAGCGTCGACTCCTTTTTTGAATCGATATCGATCGCTACCGTACTCCCAGCTCGTTTCAGTACCAATCCATACCAAACATATTTTCCTTTTTCACTCGACACCCCCAGGCGCACTCTAGCACATCCTATATTCCTAAAGACTAGGTTGGCACGAATACCAGACTACATTACCTTGAATCCTCTGCCTCCACTGCTCGACGATCCCTCCAGCTCCTCGTTGACTCCAGACGGCGAGACCGTGAAAAAAATAAATATAAAAAAAAAGACTTCTCTGCGGACTGCACTCCTTCTCCTTCTACTCCGACGGTGCGAGACGACCTCCGGTGAGACGGCGACTAGAATCTACAACACGAAAAATTAGTAACAAAAAATAAATTTTAAAAATGACTTCCCTTCGTACTGCACTCCTTCTCCTTCTACTCCGACGGTGCGAGACGACCTCCGGTGAGACGGCGACTAGAATCTACAACACGAAAAATTAGTAATAAAAAATAAATTTTAAAAAATGACTTCCCTTCGTACTGCACTGCTCCTCCTTCTTCTCCGACGGTGCGAGACGACATCCGACGAGACGGCGACTGGAATCTACAACACGAATAATTAGTAGTAAAAATTTTTTTTAAAGACTTCCCTTCGTACTGCACTCCTTCTCCTTCTTCTCCGACGGTGCGATACGACCTCCGACGAGACGGCGACTGGAATCTACAACACGAATAATCAGTAGTAAAAATAAAAAATAAATTTTAAAAAGTACTTCCCTGAGGGCTGCGCTCCTTCTCCCTCTTCTCAGGCGGTGCGACACGACCTCCGGCGAGACGCTGGAATGAGTTGGGTATGTGACGGAATAGAGAATCCCAACCGGCCCGCCCAATCCCAAGCAAGTCAGTCAGCGCGTGATAAAACAAAAGCTGAAAGGAGAAAAGTCGTCGAGCCTGGAAGAGCCGCTTGTTGACCTTGTTGCCTGCAAAGACTGGCCGATATTGGAAAGGAGAGGCAAACCTGAGGTGTTACCGATCCTCCGGCCTACTGCTTGTCTTCTCGTGCGTGAATCCATCAGACACGCATCACGTCCCTCAATTAAGAAATATATTTAATTATTTACATGTAGTAAATGATACAATACATGGAAGCATTAGTTACACAAACACATTCACATGCACAAAACAAACACGATTCCAACTCAACTTTTCAGCATTAACCACGCAACCCGGACCAGGGGTGATCAGTCCCTGCTCTGGGCAACTACTTGGTTCGGTTAAAGTTCAAAAAGCAGAAAAAGGAAGAACGAAAACACCGAATTTGAAGGAAAATTGTAAAAAAAGCAAAAAAATAAAATAAAACGTATCTGTGCTCATCGGGGGCCAAACGGCGCGGTGCGGCTTGGCAGGTTGATGTAGTTGATGGAGGACACTCAAAGACGAGTAGATGCCGTCACCTGCAGTCATTTAAACTCAGGAAAGTAAGAGTAGCACAAAACAACCAGTAAATAATCACGAGACGGGGGGAAATCGAGGCAAGCGCCTAGACTGTCAGCAAGTGCGAGCGCGGACAAGCGTAATTGAGGGCAAATGTGATGGTGAAACACAACATCACTGGCATTGAAGGGCATGCGAGCTAATTAAAGGCGAGGAAACAATTTCGAAAATGCAACACTTCGAAAACGAGAGCTAGATGTACGCGCGAGCGTGAGTTCATCGGCGATTTTAGGTGAATGGAAGAACCACAACATTAAGAGACAATCATAAAATGATCAGAACGAACTGGCAGCTGCAGCTTCATGAACTAAATGGCGGGAGCGCAGGCGAAAATCAAAGTAAAGAAAGGACAGGGAAGGGGCAGGAGCACATCGAATGGAGAAACAGGAGACTGAAAGGAACAGCTTGACGACGCACCCTTTTATAGTAACGCGCATAGACGATCGATACGAGAGAGGATAGGCGACACCAAATCTTGATCTACCGGAGGTGCCGTAAACAACAAGTTCAAGAGATCAAATCATGTGTGCGCTCGAACTCTAAAATCGGCATACTGTAAGCTCGAAAACAGAACTCGAATTTCAATCGATTTAAAAATTACTTGTTGTTGTTAATTTTACTTGTTTTACTTGTTATTGTTATTATGTAAACATAATTGTTATTGCCATTTGCCAAACCTTCCTATTCGCAGGACAAGATTGACGTCGGTTGTTACCGGCCCACTTCTCGAGGTGAGGAAATTTATTGTGTTAAATAAAACATTAATTAGGTTAAACGATTAGTTAACTTTCTGTGCGATGGGTCTAGACTTTTAGATCGCGCCTGTTAGTACTCACTTGCACGGGGATGGAGTGTTCCGTCCCCACCCTCTTCCCATCCCCGTCTCATTCTTGATCTACCCTCTTTCCTCGATTCGAGGTCATGACATTCCCTATAGGGCCCTATTATGGACAGCCTGTTGTCTGAATGCTTTCGTGTTTATAGAACGATCCTTATTTGTCCACAATCGCGTTTATATCTGATTATAATAATTGGTTACGATCATGTTCCCATTCCACGCGACCTACTTGATTATTTTTGTTTATTTTAGCGCGATCTAACTCATATTTCGCCCATTTTCGTAATTACCATACCTTGTAGCACTCGGCCAGGCCTGATGTCTCTTCCCCCATCTCCCTCGATGGCCGCCCTTCCTCCGCCCGCCGACCTCATCCTGCTGCCGCCGCTCGCAGCGCGCAGCCGCAACAGCACGCCCATACTCAAGTGGTCAGTGATTTTTTTAAAAATTGTTTAATTTTTGGGCTTTGCAATTGCTGTTCGAGTGGATTTGAGCGTTAACCATGAATATTTATTCCTACGCCATTGGAGCATTGAGTAGGCGCGGGCTGGTTAGGTTAATGTTTGCTGTGGATTTTATGTGCATAGCGCAGCAACAACACGGCCATCCATACTCCAGTGGTCAGTAAATCGGCCCTTCTTTATTTTAGCGATTAATAAAACTTCTAAAATTTATTTGTGATGTTCTAATTGTCCCGAGTATGAATATATTCATATATGAGGCCGTCCGCCTAAGGTTCAACAAATGGTTGGAACAGGTAAAAAATCGAGAAGTCTGAAAAGTTGGCCCTAGGGGTTATTTTTGACCCTCTACACGCTGGTGAGGTCGATTTCGCAATATGTCCCCTCCGCGCTCCAGGAGGGTCACCCCCCATTTTGGCCAAATTCGCGTTTTTTGATGTTTTTTCATCGGGGAGTGGTCAAAATGGTCTGAAATCGCAATGTTCTAGTCAGAATTTCGAGCTCTTTCGAATGAAATTATTGACTCATGATGAAAAAATTTCGCTTTCGAGGAAAAAATGAAAAATTAAAGGGAAAAAGTGCGAGCGCTAAAATCTCTGGAGTAGAAAAAGCACACTCCCCCGATCATTTTGCGCTATTGGGTGACTTTTTTAGATGAGCCTAACGTTATTTTTTACCGATTTTAGTGAATAGTCGAAAAATAAAATTTTCAGATACCCCTCTTTATGGTGCTCATTTTGAAGAGCTCGTCGAACTGATCATTTCTTATATTGAACATTTATCCTGAAAACCTCTCTATCAAAAGTTACAGGTTTCGAAAACACGTTCCTCGACCATTCAGTGAAAATGATAACTTTCAGCTATCATAACTCTAGTGAAATTATGTACTCCTAAAATTAACAATACTGGGTATCTATCGCTGCTGCTGCCCATGTGTGGTGCACCTACCGTAATCGTTCTCATATCAGGATTCTCTCCCGTCCGAACACACACCTCCTGCCGCTGCACCTCCTCACCACCAGCCGCTCAGCGAAGAAGGAAGTACGGTTGAATGATGGTATTGATTGGTTACGTTTGTCTAGGATACTATAGTGAATGTGATAGTCTTTGGCCGACAGAAAGGAGCTCGAGACTCCACTTTAATATCTCTTGCAACACAAACACGCTGGCACAAACTTATTCGCAGCTCCGCGTTTCAAGTCTTCCTCGTATTTTCGCGCAGTGGGCATAATCCAATTTTGACTTCGCTATCTCTCAACCACTAGCCTATCGGTCTTACCAAAGAGATTCCTCCGAGCATCATTGTAAAAACACCTATATTAAATTTTTTTCGTATTCCAGGGTGCCTCCTCCTCCTCTGACGTCACTCGCTTCGGATTCGTCGACGGCGACGGCGCGACGTGTGGTCAGACGGACGACAGGGAAGACGACGTCAGCGAGGGGAGACGAGGTGAGGGGTGGTTCGCATGAGAGAAAATGGTTTTTTGTCATCAAAAGTGAGCATGAGTTGCTCGTCTACTAAATCACATGTCTTGAATAACTCGTGAAACCTAAGTCTGATAGCAACGCGCATTCAGTCTGATTTAGTGTTTTATTGACCTGCAATGTCGCATCACTACCGTAACCCAGAACACAGTAATCCCCACCGTAACCCCGATTGCAGCCAGAGGCGACGTCGTCGGCCTCAACGCGGACGGCATCTTGGGCGGCGTCAGCAACGGCGGCCGCGGATTCGGGCAGCTCAGCGGTCTGAAGAAGGACGGAGGAGAGGAGAAGCAGGAGCAGAGGTGAGGAGTGGCAGTGAATTGCTTGTTTTCACACAATTATTTTCGAAAATTAATCGTTATCACTGGAAATGAGAGTTAGGTTTCACGAATAGTTGAAGGGGTTGAGAGTGAGTGTATTAGCACTGGTGTACTGACGTAGATTTCTAAAAAAACATAGTTACAAACAAAGGGTGCCAGTACTTATGCATTACATACAGCGAGCGCTAGAGTTTGGATCTAGAATGGGAATCAGTCGTCCGCAACGAATTGAGAATGCTAAAATGCGAATTGAGATAGTAATACGACGTGAATTGACTGATAGTTACCATCCAGAGAAGCGTTTACACGAATTTGAACATAGGAAGAGCTACGTTTCTAGTGTTGCACTTAAATCTGCGAATGTTTGCCACAAACGATAAAGTAGATTACTTTTGGAAATACGTAAAACACCACTTGCAGATTGCTTCGAGCATGCGTATCAGTGATATAATTACTTCCGAATATGCGCCATTGGCTGAACATTCTAGTTATCAAAGACCGCTGATCAATCATGTCCATTTCAGTCCTCACTCCGCCCTCACCTCTCCGCCTATCGCCTTCCTCCAGAATCCCCGCCCGACGACGTCAGCGATGATGACGATGATGGACGGCAGCGACGAGGCGAGAGGTGCGCATTATTAATATTAATTATTTATTTGGTTAATTAGTTTAATAAATTAACCGGTAAATTGTGCGTTTTTCGATACCAAGAGTTAAAAAGGTACCCCAGAATTGATGGTCAAGATAACTCATACCTTGTGGATTTCTGGTGAAAAATGGCATACCTTGTTGCTATCAATGAAAACATGGCCAAAATAACTCATACCGCGATGTTTTTGACTCGATTTTTCGTCTAACCTTGTTATTTTTTGAAACACTCTTTCTACCCTTTTTAACTCTGTCGATACCACGTGGCAGGGGTCAAATTATTACGTAGGTGACGAAAATCTTCAAAATTCGGGTAGGTTTTGGATGTAAATACACAAAATTGTTTAAATTTGCGGGTAGGTTTTCTCAAAAATTTCCAAAATGCGGGTAGGGTGCGTGATTTTTCACGTACTATTCGGACTATGCCGGGTGAATGAGAGAGTTACGTTTCAAGAGATGTTCAATGAGTTGAGAATGAGGGGTCGAGCAGTTCACATTCGACTTTCTGTTTGAAAAAAAACTATATTGGCCGCATTAGAAGTGAATTAGACTGAATTATTTAAATAAGTCGAATTACAGCCCCTCCTCCTCTCTTCCCTCCCTCATCTACCTTCTCTTCTCCTCTCTTCCCGTCGCTCACCGCTTTCCAACAGTCGCTGTTCGGTACGTCTTCAAGGTTACGCACCTCTTTTCTAGTTGACATATAAAATTGGTTTCCGACTATGGAGAAGCGATGTTTGTGCACAGCTTGGTACAAGTTTCACCGTAGATTCATAACACGCGTGCTACCTAAGAATCGAGTAAAAAGAGGGGGTGTTGTGCACATAATCTGACCTATGCATATTTATGAATTTTTAGATAGCCATTAGGGTCCCTGACAAGATAGCGTCGAGCTTTGTTCATTTTTGTCCCTCTCAACGACATGATACGACGTCAAACTTTCAGAAGGCCGAAAATGGACATTTTCGGAGAGCTGTAGTATCTCTCAGAGTGACTTTGGAGCTTGGTCGTCAACTGATGAAATGTGCCAAATTTCCGGGAGAATTCGCCCGACTCATTGGCCCATTGATATTATAATTTGCATTTTTGTAAATTAATTTAATTAGTTATTTTTTACCACAATTTCGGGCCAAGGGATTTTATTTGCTGATGGTCTAGAGCTCGTCGAGACGATTCGAATGATATGCTGAACACCCCAATTATTTCTCCGGGGAACATTTGAAAAGTGCATTTGAATGTTTTGTTCTGCACTACGCGAACTCCTTGGATCACACACTTCTCACATTCACTGTCTCTAGTAAACGCTCCAACTACCTCCCTCCAGTTGCCTCAATGGCTCAGTCGGTAGAGCATCAGCCTATCAATCTTTTGTTTTGAAAATGCAGTTCAATTCCTCCCTGGCGCAATTTCTTTTGCAACATTTTAAAAACATTATTTTCATATTTGGAATGTTTATTTACCTCTTAAAAGTCGGCAAAAAATAATTTCATGACAGAAGTTTTGAACTTTGCTTTTCCAAAAAACAAAGATTGATAGGCTGATGCTCTACCGACTGAGCCATTGAGGCAACTGGAGGGAGGTGGTTGGAGCGTTTACTAGAGACAGTGAATGTGAGAAGTGTGTGATCCGAGGAGTTCGCGTAGTGCAGAACAAAACATTCAAATGCACTTTTCAAATGTTCCCCGGAGAAATAATCGGGGTGTTCAGCATACCATTCGAATCGTCTCGACGAGCTCTAGACCATCGGCAAATAAAATCCTTTGGCCCAAAATTGTGGTAAATAATAATTTAATTAATTAATTTACAAAAATGCTAATCGAAATATCAATGGGCCAATGAGTCAGGCGAATTCTCCAGGAAATTTGGCACATTTCATCAGTTGACGACCAAGCTCCAAAGTCACTACGAGAGATGCTACAGCTCTCCGAAAATGGCCATTTTTGGCCTTCTGAAAGTTTGACGTCGTCTCATGTCGTTGAGAGGGACAAAATTGAACAAAGCTCGACGCTACATTGTCAGGGACCCTAATGGCTATCTAAAAATGACTTAAACTCAATATCAAGGATTTCAATGTGCACGGGTTTATTCGATCCTTACGTGACATGCGTGATAAGCCGGGGATATTGGGCGGTTTCAGTTCTGCGTAGCGTAGCCAGAGTTAAAAAGGTACCATCGACATAAGGTATGGAGCCGTGGTCTAGTGGTCTAAGGCGCACACAAGGTATGATCATGAGGGGGGTGGTTCGAATCCCGTCCCTTGCAAACACTTTTGTCGAGCTTTGTCAACATTTTAGGAGTTCAGAGAGTGCTTGGAAAAAATTCGGCAAATGTTGCCAAAAAAGTTAGATGGGGCTAGGATTCGAACCAACACCCTCACGATCATACCTTGTGTGCGCCTTAGACCACTCGGCCATGAAATCTTGGCTACCCTTTTTAACTCTGAGCGTAGCACCGCTTCGATACTAATAATCTGTCAGCGTGCTCAAATCGGGTGGGAATTTTTGCTACCAACCAATATTACTGACAATGAAAACAAAACAAAACGATTCCATTGCAGGCCTGCATACGCAGCAGCAGCCGCAGCCGCCTCTTCTGGCGCAGCCTCCCAATCTGCAGCAACTGCAGCAGGTGCAGCCGCCTCCCCTGCTGCAGCCGGCGGACTCGCTGCTGCTCGTGCAGTCGTGGCTGCAGCAAGTGGATCCAGAGGTTGGCTGGGTGACGGATCAATCAGCATTTTAGTGAAAGGTTGAATTATGTTGCACCGAAACTTCAAAGGTTGTGGAAATAAGCTATTGCAACTGTCTCTTGGATAGAGCCTCAATAAACATAAATTATAATAGTAGTTTCTAGATATCTCACTAATTATCTGGCAGATATCTGCTAGATAATAACTGCTAGTGATCCACTACTTGTATCCATCCCCTGGAAGATATTTCGCCACTTTTCACCACATATATTTGTCAAGGCCGCGCAATGTTTCACCGAATAATCATAGCACGGGGGCACTTGATCATCCTCAATAGACACTGGGCTAATAGAAACAATAACAAGAAGTTCCTTGCAGGGTCAGGCGCAGCCCCCGTGCTACTTCCCCTCGCCGCTCGTCCCTCCGCAGCAGCAGCAGCCAGCTACGGTAGGGTTAATGTACCGTTTATTTGTTTTTTCTTCATCACTTGATTTTCGGCAAGGTCGATCAAAGTTTCATCGATTTCATGTACATAGGTATGGACAATTGAAGTCTGTCGACATTTTTGGCATGAATGAAATTACAACAGCGCGGGTTCAGTAATTATAATGCCAATCTTGATCGCATCTCCTTGCAGGTCCAGGCGCAGCCTCCCTGCTACTTCCCCTCGACGCTCGACCCTCCGCATCTGCAGTCCGTGTGCGCGCAGCGCCTGCTGCTGCGGCCGCTGCAGCAGGCGCAGCAAGAGCTCGCGCGCGACCTGAGGGACAATGAGGAGGTGGATGTGGGAGGATGCGAGAGGAGGGAGCAGAGGCTGTGGTGAGTGGAAGTCGTGCACTTTGTGTTCACTGAGAGTCAATAGAAAAAAAGCGAACTTGTGATTTCGATCGTATGAACTGTTTTCTTGCTATCAAAACCACAATTTTTGCATCGCCAAAATTATATTTTAATCATGGTGCCAAAATATTACCCTTACAAGTTAGTTTAGAGTTGTTATCGAGAACCGGATGTTGATAGCGATTCCATTTGTATAACTGTGATAAATATTGTCGAAATTTGCCTTCAGGTTGAGACGGGTTTCACCAACGATTCGTAAGCCGGGGAAATCCGGCGGTGGCAATGGTTTACAACTCTATAATCGCCAATCTCCCTCAGGCCCTACTACACGCCCGTCTTCCCGCACGCGCATCCATTCACTACGGCGAGGCCGACAGATGCAGTCAACGATGACGTCTTCAAGATGGACGATGCAGTCAAGGAGGAAGATGACGTCTTCAAGGTCAGCGTGGAAAATGGTCGTCGACAATTACATGAATTCCATGAACATGCCCGGTGTTCGAAAATTTTAGACGTTTTTCATTAACATTTCCAGTATTTGTGCCATATTGCGTAGAAGCTGTAAACGTGCCTGGTTTACAGCCCATATAAATGTATCATGGTTAAGGTGGAAGATGACGTCATCAGGAGTGCGAGTGACATCTTCAGAAAGGAAGATGACGTCGTGAAGACGGAGGACCTGAGGCTCGAGGACATCGACGTCGTCGGATTCCAGAGAGAAGAGGACGAGTGGAAGTGGTGAGCAGAATAAGTGCACGAACCCGGTTTTCCAGTGTGGAGCTAACTAGGAGCTCTGGACACCTTTGCCTTTTTTTACTACACCGTGAAGTCAATCGAGCCTGCATGCTTGGTGTTTCACCGATAGTTCGTAAGCAAAAAGCGATCGGGTGATTTCGATGGTTTTTATTCTCGACAAATTCTATTTTTAAAGGACGATCATGACGCCGATCATCATTTGCAGGTACCACTACTCGCCCGTCCTTTCTCATGCGGTCGTGCTGGAAGATGGCGTCATCAAAAGTGAGGACGACGTCATCAAGAGTGAGGATGACGTCATCAAGAGTGAGGATGACGTCATCAAGAGCGAGGATGACGAAATGGAGATGGCAGATGCCGTAGGCGACGAGGAGGACGTCGTCGCGTCGCCCCTGAAGGAGGAGGCTGAGTCGTAAGCAAGATAGTAGTGATTTGTTTGCTCGAAATTCCAAATATTGGACGTGGTTCGTGTAGGCTTCATATAGTTGGTGTAAGCTGGGAACAACGAATGATTTCCTTAGGTGACACAGATAATTGAATGAAGCAAGTATGTGTTCAATTGATTTGTTCTCGGGAAAATAACGAACGTGTTTGTTTTGTGTCAAAAGAAGGTGCTAAATTGGACAATGGGAGAGTAGAGTTCCACTGATATTTCATAAGCCTGTGGTATCGAAGAAATTCAATTTCTACTCGTTTCTCGAGGGTTAAAAATAGTAAACTATAAACATTGCAGCCTGCCTGTGCACCGCCCGTGCGACCTCCGGCCTCCAGCAGCTGCAGCAGCCGGCCCCGCTCGCGTCCGCCGCCGCGCGCTCCCCGCAGCCAGACCGGAGGTGAGCATGGGATCAGAGAAGCGAGATCTTAGGCAATGCCCTTTGTAAAATTACTTTCGTTTCTTTGTACAAAATTGCCATTTGAAACAATTGCCTGATTTGCGTTTCGCGGATAACTCATAGCCTTGAGCGGTCTGTTGAATTTAATCGAACCGCAGCCTGATACGTTTACAAACTATCATTCATTTGAGATCGAAAAACGTTCAATCTTCTCTGATTCGATCGTTCAGATTGACCAGTAGTAGACTGATTCAGGGTCCTTGATAAGATCAAAGACTATTCCAGATCGAGTACTTCAAGCGCTACCGCGGGCTGGCGCACGACGTGCAGCAGCTGCTGCCTCAACGTCGTCTAGTTCTCACGAAGGAGCAGCGGGACGCTTGCAAGTAAATATTAATAATAATAGTTTAATAACAGCAGCGGGACGTGTGCGGGTTGGTCGACTACTAATGGTCGTTTGTTGCTTCTAGTAGTGATTCTAGTCTAGGATAGAGAAAAGGCGCACATTTTGAATAGGGCATGTGTGTTTCAAAGAAAGGTGAGTCAATTCGATCATCTCCAATGAACGCTTCTATTAGGAATATTCAAACGCTTATTTTATGGGGGAAATATGTTATGAGGAAAAATAAATGATTCATTGGGGAATAGACATCACTAAATTCGAAAATTCGATCAACACCTGCTTTGTGTTTCACCGATAACTCATAGGTCGTAGCGATCGATCCAGGTTTCTCTTTTTGTCCACACCAACAATCAATGATTAGAGTGACTGTAACGCATTCTTAGAATTGAGAGAGCTACGAACTTCATGAAATTATTTATTTTTAAATTAATAATTTGAATTTATTTTTAAGCAGTGCGATCATTGCACGCGTCTCGTACCTGCGGGCACTACTGAGCTAACGTTGTGCTTGATTTTCAAGTTGCGTCAGCGCGGGTGCATCTCCGCCCCCTGGTGCGTTACTGCGAATGGCAAAAAACCTCAATTTTTTTGGCGCTGCGCGCCGATTGCTGACCGGTTTGCGGCAATGCCGGGTCAACCTAGCTCGACAACCTAGCTCACCAGTGCCTGCGGGCCGCGCTAATTTATTTTAGAAATATGCATCACTATATTTCATCAGCGCCTTCTTTGCGTTTCACCGATAACTCATAGCCCCCAGTGTTCGCGCGAAATTAATCGACCAGTTGAATCCTCCCTAAACTATCAATAAATGTACCCTAAAGTCTAGAGAGCTTTTCGAAATTCATGATTGTAATATTTCAATAATAAATTAATTAATGTACTTTGCAGTTCGATCATGGCACGCGTGTCGTACCTGTGGCCGGCTGAGCGGGCGACACTCGCGCGCGCCATTGGAATCACGCAGGGCCAGGTAAGATGAGCTTATTGTTTGACAAAAAAGGCCTGCTAGACGCGCAGGGCTAGAAATGGCGGGGAGTGGCGTGTTCCTGTGTCTGGAGGGTTACGATTGAGCGCGCTATTGGAATCACGCAGGGCCAGGTTGGAGTAGATTATCGGCGTCATACGTATACTTTAATGCTTTCATGGAAGTGGACGACAGGAAGTGGAATAGAATTTATCGGCCTGGACTAAGGCTAGCTTTTGGGAGGGTTTTTAGGAGGTTATTGTAGTTGTGCTAATTGCAAATCCAGAAAGACTCTTGGGAGGTTTTGTGTTTCACCGATTGATCATAGGCCGAGTCGATCGTGCGAATTCGATAGTGTTGTTACTTCCGTTTACAAAAACTGTAATCTAATCCATTCTAAAAAAAAAGACAAACGACTACAAAAAATGAAAGGATTATCCTTTCTCAGGTGCACAACGTGTTCATGAACCGCGGCGGGCGGGCGTCGCAGAGGAAAGAAGCAGGAACGAGTGCGGAGGAGGCCCTGCGGGTGATCAGAGAGTCAGTCGATTGATCTTTGATCTTCCATCGTTTATGGGATAAAGTTGAGGTAGTGGGGCTAGGGCATGAACTAGAACAGTGATGAGTGTCCTTCCACAACTTTTGTATTTGCGCGGGTTCCTTTGCTTGCATCCTCTCTGGTAAAATCACTTTTCGCGACATTGGGGAGGTCGCTCATCACTGAACTAGAAACATAGATGGGATTTTTAGCTTCATTACTATTTATTAGTCTGTGGGTGTAGTAGTCCAGGGGCCAGGGGTCCAGGGGCGGACGAAGCAGAGAAAGGCAGAGGGAAGAAGTACTGAGGAGGCGCAGCGAGTGATCAGAGGGTGAGTCGTTTGTCTTTATTCTTTGATAATTAGCGTTTTACGCCTGGAATTAGCTGTACATGGGTATCATTTTGTATAGGAAGGGAGGCACGAGCATCGAGTGATCAAAGAGTAAGTGGGATGATATTTTGAAAAAAAACCATTGACCAAAGCAACAACCCAGAGATCTGCGTTTCTTAGATCGTACATGAGCTAAGCTGATACGCCGTTGTGATGATTTCTCCTTTATTCGTTCCAAGCAAAATAGCGACGAGAGAAATAATTGCGCATTTTTGATTGAGATGCGAATGCTATTGGCGATAAACTGGAATTGAGCAGTAAATTCCTTTTCGGTTTTGTTAGTTAACCATGACAGTTTCGCAGCCGAATAATAGTAATATTCTAGTTGACATGTAGGTGGTTGCTTTGTGTTTCATCACGTGTCCATAAGCCGATGCGTCGGCGCGGGTGTGATTTGACCTTGCGTCCAAACAAAACATTAATAGTGTCATGAGCAACTGTGGCATCGAAGCAAGTATGATAACATACATTTTTGATCTTTGATCTTTGATCACTTCCAGGGAGCTGCTCGCGCACGGCTACACGCTCAACGACGAGGACGACGGCGGGAAGGTATAGTAGATCAAGGTTGTAGATTGATATTTGATCTTTGATCTCCTCTAGATTTCTAAGTTATGTTTCCTAGGTGTTACACTATGCACTGTAGATCAATTATTGATAATTTATTTCTCTCTCCATTTGTATTCTTCCTTTATCGATGATCGATCCACCCACTTGCGATAATTTGATATTTTGATTATGTTGTACTCAGAGCATAGTTACATAGTATGAGATATTCCCTAGCTGTCTTTCATCTGTTCATGTTATTCCCTCTTCCTTTATCCATCCACCCAATCTCTTGCAATAATTTGATCTTTGATCTCTCCACCATTTGTATTCATCCTTTATCGATTCATCCTAGAGTGGATACGGTAGTCTGTTGTGTACACTTTTTGAAATGTTGAATATTCTGATTCATTTTGTTGCATTAGAATTCGATTAGAAGTTGTGTTAGTTGTTGCATAGAGAGTTGTAGTATAGAATACTATTCGATCAATGATTTTTGATCTTGTTTTTCCTTTTTATCCTTATGAGAAATGGCTAGAAGTCAATTCGTTAGCACACCTGTTTTTTTCTTGTTCTCTGATTTATTTGCCCACATTAGATCTCGCTAGAACATTATGTTGTAGTGCATTGCAGGGAATTGTCTCTATGTTTGGTCCAAGGCTATTAATAAATTTTGCTAAGTGAACCTGAAAAGAGAATTCAATGATTTGGTTTGAAGAAAAAGGCGAAAGAAATGGGGAAAAGCGAATGATGGGATGGGCATTTACTGGTTCCCACTACGAACTTCTGCGGTGCTCTTCCTCCGCCTTTCCGAGTGTGAAAGAGAAGCAAAAAGAGTAGCCAGAGCGCCTCATTTCTCTCTCCTCCTTTTCGCTCTGCATCTCACCATCATAATTGTGATCAGAGAACGCTCATACGCGGATGTGCTCGATCCAGCACAATGTCCAACCACAATTTACTCCACTTCGCACAAGGTCCAACCGGTATAAAAATGGAGAGAGCATGACAAATAGAGCGAATATATAGAAACATCGGGAAAGGGGAAGAAGGGAAGTAAACATCGCGCGCAATTATTCCTTACACCATGCGCCAAGCACGTACTTGACATTGGGTCTCCTAAAAAGAACGGAATTGAAGTGGGCAAGTTGGTTATTTTTCTATGGGTGGCCGCTTGATTCCTGTTCACAACTTTCATATTTCGCACAACAACCGTTGAGGCAGCAATTTCTCTCCATTAGGCATGGTTTCAATTTGTGTTTCGCGTATTATCCAGTCGCCCAATATTCTTAGAAGAGTTTTTCGGATGCGCGTTTGTGTGAGATGCTCTCTCTTCCAATTAAATAGTCGCGCAACTCTTAATTAAGAGTGGCGTCATTGTTGTTGTACATGAAGGGTGCAATCTCAGCCCTCTCTTGCAAACTTCTTGACTCTTGCGCCAATGTTAGGTTGATCACTGTTTATTTGATCCTCTCATTTCTCTTCTAATATTAGTCCATTGCTGTTTGATTCCTGTTATTGTTAACGTGTTCGCTCTGCGGTATTCCTGCTGTTTGCGCTCCAATCTCTCTTGATATTACGATCCACTAACAAACAAGTGCTGTTATTCTCCCATTCGTACTCATTGTCCGCTCCATTCCGCTCCTTTTTGGTATCGTTTTGCTCGTTTCTGGTGGTTAAAAAAGATGGTTGCCTATTTTATTCTAGATGCCGTCCAACGCGCTCATCAAGAGAGACTGGCAAAAGAACCATGTCTACATGATCACGTATCCTCGATGCAGGTAGAACAGAAATTCTTATTTACAACTTTCTTAGGCTTAGTTAGTGACTTGCACGAAATGTAAAAAATAGTGCTTATGAACTTCAACGAGGTTAAAAAATATATGCCATGTCTACATGATCACGTACCCTCGATACAGGTAGCTAAAGGTGACCCCGTTAATCAAGGCATTTGTTTTCTGCGAAGAACCACTGCCAGGCCAGATTGGTCGTAGCTACAAATACGTAGAGAATCTCTTTATTCTTCTCCTATTGTCGCTGCTTTGATTGGTGAAAGAGCGTGTGAAATGAAGGTTTTTTAGTAGTTTTTCAACAATCGTTCATACGATCTTGGTATGCACTTTTCTACATTCAGAACCATTCCCAACCTCTCTCCCTGGTCGCTCAAGCTCGAAACCTGGCTGCGAATGGCGGAAATTCCGTACACGGTGAGGCATCTCATTGGTCTCCCTTTTATTATTTTCGAAATTGCGGCACCTTTATCCACGCCTTTCAGAACATCAGCAACAACTTCAAGACCTTCTCCTCCAAGGGACAGGTGAGTGGTTAGATCCCAGTTGGGTGCAATCGTCTGTCTCTCTCACTGTCCCGTAGCTTCTCGCTTCACTGAAATACGAGGGACCATTTAGAAGTTCAGATCATTGCGCCCAGTAGGGTCCCAACTTTAGACTAAGAGAACCACTCAGGTCCCATTCATTGAGCTGAACGGACGACAGATCGGCGAATCGAACATCATCATTGAGACGCTCAAGGAGGAGTTCAAGGTGACCTGCAGATCGTGGTTCCTGGTTCCTGGTTTCCGGTTCCGGATCCTAATTTGATGATAACCTGACCCAACCACAGACCGACCTGGACCCATCGGACCCCAAGCTGCAGTCGCTTGAGCGAGCCTACGCCGTGCTCGCCGAGGACCATCTCACTTGGTTCGTGGTCCTTGGTTCTATCTCGGGTTCAGGTTCCAGTTTTCGGTCCGGGATCTAATCAAGCATTGCAGGTGCATGATCGCCATCCGCGGCAAGACCGTGTTCCCGTTCCTGCTCACGGATGACGGCTGGGGGAGGTAAGGTTATTTCTAAATTCGAATCGCAGTCTCTCCATTTTACACGCTCTCTCGCCACTAGTTGGGAGCGTGTTAGAAAGAGGGTAATTTCGAAAACATGTCGGCAATTCTTAGATAGTTCCTACTCAATTTCTCAAGGTACCACGGCACGGGCCTGAAGCGACGTATCACGCAGTTCTTCGTCAGAAGGATGATCAAGAATTTGGTTATAATTCATTCTAAATTAATTTTCAATCTATGTGATGACTTAATTGATAATTCCAGGGAGTGGGCCGAGCGAACGCGCACGGCATGGGACGCAACTCGCTCGGTACGTATCTTTTGTAGATTCCTCGCCAATCGCTTATCTTTGAGCAACTATTAGAGAGATAGTCACTTGATGACGTTGTATTACAGATGAGATTCAAGAGTTCGCCAAGGATGATCTCAAAGCAATCAGTGCTTTCCTTGGAGACAAGCAGTACTTTGGAGGGACGCGACCGACCACGGTACGATGAATTCTTGTTTTTCGTCCATACTCTATCCAAATTGGATCATATCGGACTGAATCGATATTTATTGCAGCTAGACGCTGCCATGTTCGGCCATCTCGCCGGACTGGTGTACATGCCGACGCCCAATGGAGTTGGAACATTTAACTATTTGAATCTTCCGCCAGAACAAGGAAAATTAAGCAATTCTTTCCTATGCAGATCCTCACCAAACACGTCAAGGAAACGTACCCAAACCTCGGACAGTTCGTGGAGAGAATGAAGGAGAAGTGAATAATGTTTTCTCAGTTTTCATTCACATTTCCCCTACTGGGGGCTAAAATTTAATGAATCTATTCAATAATAATCATGAATGAAACCATCGCAGGTACTGGCCGGACTGGGAGGAGACGTGCAGAACGATGGACATGAATGTCCACAACAGGAAGAAGGAGTGATTGAGCGTTTTCCTCGAAATTTAATGTCGAATCGGAAGAATAGATTCCTATTCGCATTCAAACGATAAAGCTCTCCGACTATATCAGCTATGCCTCTTTAAAATGCACGGAGAATTCGATGCTTATGAATCACATAGAGCTGAATTATGAACATTATCGATGGCTTTAACTCGAGCAAGAAGGCAATTATCCCCGAATTTGCTCACATGCCTAGCAACTCGCTGGCAATCATCAATTATCTAGACCTAGAAGCGCACCAATTTTCGTCACCTTCGAGCTCTAAGGTGTTTTCAGCCCTAACTTTCACCTACTTTTCAACCGTACTTCTGAGATACCTTGACTTTTTCACGTTTCCCGCTTCCTTATTTATTAAGAGTAAAACCGCTACACCTGCTTCTGAGATCATACTTGGAAGTGCGTTTCCGAGGCGAGTCTAGAAAGTTCGAGAGACTAGATAATCGGAGAATTTGTTATTTTTACCATCTGTCGCATTCTTTTTTTTTTGAAGTGGAAACGTGCTAGATTCCTACCGATTTTCATATTCCATTTCTTCCATTTTTCACAGATTTCAATTGAGATGTTCACAATCTTCGACTATCTGTTCATCGTCGAGATTCTGGTTAGTAATATATTTCCACGACAAGAAAGAAACATTATCATCAATCTCTGCTATGACCATTTCAATTAGTGGTGAAACTCAACTCAATCTAGTGTTGCAAATGAGAAAATGAATTTCACGACGGATCGGAATGTTCAATATTCGGAATATTCACGATATTCAGGTAGTACTCCTGTCCTCGTTCACCCTCACTCTCTTCCCGATTATCATTCTTCGAACGCGAGCTATTAGCGCTCATTTCAGGTTCGTTTTACTACATTTTATCGTTATTTTGAAGATAAAAAGAACAAAAAATCTGCAAAATCCCCAGATTCCTCCTCCTCCTGCTCTGGACATCCCATTTCCTTCTCGTCCTCGCTCATTTAATCTCCATCATCATGCGACTTGCCTGGCAGGATATTCCAATGTGCTGCTTGCCGTGGGATGGTAAGACATACTCGCTAAAAATGTATTCTGAAACGGCGGGTTCGGGAGGGGAAGGGGAACAATTTCGAAAATCATCCTCGCGATCTCTTACTCGTTTGTTAGAATCCTTATGAGAGTAGCAGAATATTCCAATGTGCTGCCTGCCGTGGGATGATAGGGTGTTTTCGAAATTATTATCTTTACGCAATGAATGAAATAAATAGTATCAGCGTAATTCAAAACATGTGTGTTCACTGTAGACAACAGACTCTAGTTTACTAAGAGAAGGTGAGATTGTCTTTTGCAGCCTTCCAAACCTTCCGCCTTATTCATGATGTGGGCTTCTACTTCACTACAACAGCAATGTTGTTGCTGGTGAGTCATAATTCTATCAGCTGCTGGTTGATTTCTTGCTCTCGACGGACAGTTTTCTTCGAATAGCCATTTTCCATTCTAATGTGTCCAGGAGCTGTTGAAAACTCACTCAAAGTCTAATTTTTTGGTCAGGGGAAAGGAGCGGAACAAATGATGTTTCAGATCTACGACCGCTTCTTGTTCACAATCATCTACAGAGCGGAGAGGAGACAGAAGCACTTTCGATGGGCGATGATCATTCTGGTGCCGCTAGGGGTGAGTTGCTCAACTTTCGGTGTGAATGATAATGCGTGAATCATATAATGATAATGATAGCCTATCAAGAGCTTCTTTGAGCTACTGCCGTCGATATTGAGTGTAACATCAGAATTAATCGGCACATATGCCAATCTACGAATTTTTGTTTCGAAATCTTTAGTTCTACAAACTCTAGTTTGGCTAGGTTTTAGGCCGAACTGTTTTTTGCTAAACGAAACGTATCAAGTCCACTAAGAGACAAACAGCTGATACTAAATAGCGGGTAGACAGTAGTGTGAAAGCAGGAGAAGTTTCGATGAACAGTAATTTAGTCGTGGAGGTAGAGATGTTTCAGACAGTGTGAAAAAGGGTAGATTGAAGCAATTCACTGAAGGGGGTTTGCAAACAACAAATCAGGAGTGAAGAACGATTCCCTTTCCAGATCTTCATCGCTTGCTTCTGGGCTTATCGAGCGGATGTAGGTGAGTGCTCGCAGAATGAACATGTAATGGCTAACAATGTTTACAGATAACGCAGTCGCCGAAGCCTGTCTAATAGCGCACTCTTGCGATGCCATCTCATGCGTGGTTAGTATCATTTTGAACGTATCTCGAGTTTCGAAATCATTTCAGTTCTGCGCAATCACGTACTTTCGAAGCCGACGAAAATACAGGGAATCATTCACTCTTGTTACACTGAACACACGGTTTCTGGTGAGTTTTATTCGTGTATGCTTCACGAATATTACATGGTTTCGCAAGGGTAAGGCAAACCAATATTAGAAAAGGTATCCTGCCAAATAACCAATTTTATGGTGCTTTTCCAGTTATTCGAATCGCAAGAGCTTACCTACGCCCTTCTCCCAGTCTGCATCATGGCCGTGATTCTGAAGAATGTTTCACTTACAACTATCTGGATCTACGCGATGAACCCGCTGTTCCCTCATGCTTACGTTATGCTGGCATACTTTTCAGTAAGCTTTCGAAATGAGTTTTGGATTTTCGATTATCTTTCCAGGTAAACACAATAAACGTTTTCCTCTCGCAAGCATTGCTTGTTAGATGGCATCGACTTCTTTGGAAGCGGTTTAAGGCTTGTTCGCTTTATGGTAATTTAATTATTATTGAATTCAGGAAATAATAGGATGCAAGCCGGAAGACCGCGAAGTTGTTCCGGAGAAGGAACAGGCATATTCATTTTATTTTTTAAAAAATTAAATAAAATATTTTCAGTATGCAGCCTACTTTGAGATGATGGACAAACAGTGGAAATAATTTATTTTCGACATGTTATTTATTAAATACATTATTGATAAACGTTGAACATTTTCATGCATTTCACACCACATCTTGAACAGTACAATCACATTTCACATGGTAACAACACCTTGCTAGCAACTTCACATCCTACCAAAACTACCTCACAATCAGCAATTATCTTGCGAGCAGTGCCCTAATTTTCGTCACTTTTTCAGCTGAAAGGTTGTTTTAGCCACAAGTTTCCCTCTCAAAAGTACTTCTGAATTTCCACACTTATCCCGGCGTAACCAGTCCATTCACCTGCTTTGACATCCCGCGGCGACGTATCAAATGTGTTTTAATGCCTGCAAATTGTATTTTCACGTCTATGTAGCTAATTTTATCCTATCGCACGTATCCGTCTCGACAAGACGACTTTCAAACGCTATCACTCTCCTCATTTGCGTTCTTTTCTGTGAAAAAACATGTCCTTTTCCAATTATACAACTAGGTGTTTAGTTAACTTTGAAGGTCTAGTGTCGACCATCTCACCCTATTTTAGTTCTATTGGAGAAAATATTTTCAGATTTACTTCAAAATGCTCATAATCTATGATTACTTCTTCATCGTGGAGATTCTGGTTTGTATTTTTTAAAAGAATATCGGCAAACCAAGCACTATTTCGCCTGTTGATTACCGGAATCAAGAGTATCAGTGAAACTCAACACAATCTCTCGACATTTTCAACAATTCAGATCGTCCTCATGGCCTCGTTCACTCTCACTCTTTTTCCTCTGATAGTGTTGAGGACACAAGCAATCAGCGTGCACTATAGGTATGTTGTTGTTGTTCTTGTTGTTGTTGTTGTTATTGCCTTTTCATTTTGTCAAAATAATAATATTGTTTAGATTCCTCCTGCTCCTCCTCTGGGTCTCTCATCTCCTGCTCGTCCTAGCGCAAATTATATCAATCATAGCCCGAATTATCTACCAGGACATCCCTCTGTGGAGACAAGTCGTGCCGTTTGAGGGTAGGTTGTTGTTATTGTTATTATTGTGTTGTTGTTGTTTTTGTCTAATCAAAAACACTTCAGCCTACCAAACCTTCCGACTCATTCACGAAGTGGGCTTCTTCTTCACCACTACAGCGATGATTTTGCTGGTGAGAAATTGAAATTGTGAAGTCAAGAAAATTTGAGTTTAGATCTACGACCGCTTCCTCTTCACGCTCTACTACCGGGTTGAGAAGAGACAGAAGTACTTTCGAGCTGTCATGCTCGTTCTCGTGCCTCTGGGAGTGAGTTTCTCTGTGCAATCGCCTGATTCTCCTATTTCATAAAAGTTCTCTCGTCAGTCAGATACGCGAGAGAGCATGGGAAAGGGTATTTTTATTTTTAAAATTTCTTCTAGATAAACACCTGTAGTTTCGTAAGCTATAGCCTGCCTCTTTTTTACGGAAAGTAACGTAGCTAACAGCTGCCAGAATCGGCGGGGAGACGCAAGTGCAAATTAGTTTCCCTGATCGATAATTGGCCACCGATTAGCCAGTAGGGCATCAGAGAGCAGTTGAATTGTCGTGGGAGCACACCATAGAAAAATTAGAAAAAATCACTTATTAAAGATGACAATGATTCGCCGAAACCTACATCATTTTAGATATTCATCGCCTGTTTTTGGGCGTTCAGAGCGGATGTTGGTGAGTTCTTTACTTGAAGACATTTTCGAAAATCATTAAAATTAAAATAAGAAAATATTGAGACAATTCACTTCAGACGATGCGGTAGCGGAAGCCTGTCTGATCGCTCACATCTGTGATGCAGTTTCATGCATTGTACTCTAAATATTTCAATTAAAATAATAACAAATATAAATTTAGTTCTGCGTAATAACCTACTTCCGCAGTAAGAGAAAGTACCGAGAATCGTTCACCCATGTTACGCTGAATACGCGGTTCCTGGTGAGTTATGCTTCACGAAACTGAATCAATCACGCTTACTTTTGACCTCAAAAATGACAATTTCCAGTTATTCGAGTCGCAAGAACTCACATTTGCTCTGCTTCCGGTGTGTATTATGGCTGTGATACTGAAGAATTTATCGCTTACGACAATCTGGTTATACGCCATGAACCCTCTCACCATTCCGACGCCTTACGTGCTGTTGGTGTTCTACTCGGTGCGTTTCGATTAGACCTCGAAATACGAGTCACCGTCTCTTCATTTTGCACACTCTTTCGACCGGTCTACAGTCAAAATGACACATTATGAACCGTTTGTGGTAACGTACCGAAAGTTACCGTAGGACTGCGTAAAACATTGATTGCGGAGCGGAGACTGCATGAATCAAGATGACTTTTTGAGAGATACATAATTCGTGTGCCCCATCAATCTGACGTTCTTGAAAAATCGATATTTTGCATGCGTCGCGGACGCGCGTTGCGTGTGGGAATGCCTCGAGTGGGCGGGGCTTAGACCAATTTGTTCATTTATTGATTTAATCGCCATAAAAATTATTTCTAATGATGGCTTTTATTTTTTGGCTCGTATCATAGGCTGCGTATCATAGGCGGAATTCAATTCATGCAAATTGCAAGGAACGATAAAGCTAAATGGAGAACAATCATGGCAACCCAGCTCCGCAACATCCTATGAACCAGCTGATAAAGTTGTTTAAATGTAAAAAAATGTAAATCATAGGCTGAAATTCCGCAAAAATTGAATGCTCGCCTATTGCACGCAACGCGCGTCCGCGACGCATGCAAAATATCGATTTTTCAAGAACGTCAGATTGATGGGGCACACGAATTATGTATCCTCTCAAAAAATCAGCTTGATTCATGCAGTCTCCGCTCCGCAATCAATGTTTTACGCAGTCCTACGGTAACTTTCGGTAAGTTACCACAAACGGTTCATAATGTGTCATTTTGACTGT
>LS553623.1:251466-261899 GCA_900490775.1 Pristionchus maxplancki
GCCTAGTAGGAGCAGATTGAGCAATGGATGGTAGAAGAATAGCGAGAATAAGAAAGGAGCAAGAACAGCTGATCATCCCGAAAGAAGATGGATAGAACCTGATTGAGGAGGTATGCGCAAGAACGGAGCAAGGTTGGCGATCGTAAAACACGAGCTTGCATGTCTCAAGAAACGAGGAACACCTCTGGGAACGCTGGCCCTTTCCCAGACCCACATATAAATTAAACGGAAATCGTCTGTGTGTACCCGCGAGTACGTCAACAAACGTAAACAGTGATCAAATAAGTGATTAAATAACGACGCTCTTCTGGTGATAATCACAGCATAGATGAAGTCAAAGTGCGCAAGTTAGTAATAGTATGAAACCAATGTGTTTCTCTTCCTGTAGATAGTAATCTCTTGAGGCGGACTTTCACTCATTTGCGAGCATACTTTGTTTAGTTTGGAGGTGCTTTCGCTTTCTTTGCCTCATTAGACTCATTCCGCCATCTCCAGAAACACGACAATTCGAATGCTGTCGTGTAGAAGTTTCTCTTCAGATTCCAAGAACGTGGCTAATGAAGATCATTGAGCATCCGACAGCGCGAGTTGTCTTCCTAAATGTTTTTGGTTGCGAGTTGCATGCTTTCCCTTCTTGTATCACGACATTCATCTCGATACTCACCAGACTTGCCTAGACACCAGTAATCACTCCTAAACGTGCCATTTATCTTGCTTAATAAGCGCTAAGTCTAGTCAGGAGTCTAGTCAGGTGGAATCACAAACTGCAATTTTCGCATCATTCTCAGACTGATGTTGGGCGTTGCAATCGCAATTCATATTCGTAGTACGATTCATAGTCTGCTAAAACTGCTGAAACACATGTATTTGATACTGTGTTTAAATTTTTATTTCACTTAGCAATTTTCGCTTCATTCTCAGACAGAGTAGATACTTGATGTTGGCCGTTGCGATCTGCCTATTCGATTCCTACATCACCTTTCCTCCTTTCCTAACTTTATCCTTGTATTTGGACATCGTATATCCATTTATGTTTCCGACTTCGTCTTCTCTTTCTGTCTCTTTCGAGTTTTCTCTAACATTTTCCAATCGTAAACCAATTTATAACTGCTCCGTATGCTGGATACTACCATTTACGCGCTTCGTGGCTTCGAGGTTCTTCTGAGTATTATTAGTGTAACCATCCACTCCCTGTGCATTAGGAGACTGTGGAGAACGGCGGTATTTCATCCGATGTTGAGGTGATTGTGCTACTCTATGAACACAGAAACATTTTGTCAGCCATTTTCAATCTAGGTCTTAATAGTATTTCATTCTGATATGAATGTTGATTGCAGACGTTGCCTCCTCATCTTCGAAGTATCTTCCATCACCTTCTCCATAGCTCATTCTTCTCAAGGAATCGTCGCTGCTATTTTAGGTGAGCTAATCATCTTCCTTCCCTTTCAATTTGACTTTTAGGAATCCCTGAGCGGATCTCAACCAGCATGGAGGACAAGTCATTTCTGCATGTAGTCAATCTTGTTTTGCTCTTTGTTTCGTCGGTTGCTGCGTGAGTATTTTCGAAAATGGTTTTCATGGAAAATCGATCTTAGGATTCAATGAATCCAGGATGTTCAGGTACACTTTGTGGTTGTCTCAGACTTTTTGTATACTGGAACGTGCAATTTCTACTCGATATTTGGAGAGCTATCAATTTCGATTTCTTGATGGAAAATCTTTCGCTGTCTTCATCTTTGTTTTTGTATGTTTAAAACCTCAAAACCTCCAATAAATCTCCATTTGTTCAGATAGCTGTCGACATTGTGCAAGTATCTCTGAACGGTTAGTATTTATCTCGTTATCAATATCAATATGAGTTACATTTTCAGTTTTGAACGGGTATTTCATGATTGGCGTTACAACGATACATAGTGTTGCTAATCTCGTGGTAGGTCTCCATACTTTTGCTGAACTTGTTTTCATTCTCTCACCAATTCAAATCTCCTCTTGCTAGATGTCTGTCTCCCTCCAGTCTGTGAACAAGAGAGAAGACAAAATAGAGAGACGACTGGATGTGAGATATCAAGTGAAGAAAAATCTCAAAGTACTATATACTATCTACTTCTTTACCTCATGCCCGGTTACTGCACTCGGATCACATCATGCTATAGAATTCTCAATCAACATTTCGTTGAGGACTGTGACAAATCATTATCAGATAATCCCTGTCTTCATCCGCATGGGAGCCGTGTGCGTGGGGTGGCAAGTAATCAACACGTCTCTCTTCGTTGTTACCGTTGTTCTCTACAAGTCTGAAGCATCGGATATTCTGGGACACGCGTATTTCATTGTCAGTCACAGTTGTATTTTGGCTTTTGATTTTCGAAAATCGTGGTGAATTATCATAGTTATGTTTCAGTGCACCGAGCTCTACGCCCTCACTGCCACCATCATTCTCTTGTCTAGCTCGCTGATGGGCGGTTCACCACAGTTCTTCACTAGATGTCGATTGAAGAGCAAGGAAAGGAGAGTGGAACCAGAGATCAGCGAGGGACAACTGTACTTGAACATGCTGAAGCGGCAGTGGAACTGATGTTTTTTTTCAAAATACTTTGTGTTGCCACGTCATAAACACAATCATAAGATCTACGGTTTACTCTATTTCGATACACAAAGTTGGATTCGAGTGGCAGCTGCATTCACTACAAGTGAATTGGACCTTGTTTATTTTTTATCTTCAAGCAAAGAAAGTTTCAAAAAAGAGAATGAAACAGGGGAGAAGGAATTGAATGAAACCCTTCCATCGTCCATGCGAATGAAAACTGAGTCAGCGCGCGATAATCGAACAACTCGGCGCCGAACTATAATCTAGAGAAAATTCGCCAAATGATCTCTTCATTTCACGAACTCCCTCACCGGTCAGAGAGACGAGAGAGCACGCAAAATGAAGAGAGTCATTTCTTGCCAAGCCGTCCCTGCTGTAATCCACTCGCGCTACATCGGCTAAAATCCGCTCTCGCTGACTAGGGTTTCGTTCGTAGTTAGCCGCTGTGTTATTTCGTTGAAATACTTCCTTTTTTTAGATTCATTCAGCGATTAGAGAAGGAGGGGCACGACCGCTCCAGATACCTCGTAGTATGAGGAACGGAATACTGCACGCATTAGTATTCCTGAGCCGCGCGCTTCCCACGCTTGCTGTGGTGTGCTACGACGATAATACCGGGTTAGAACTGTTGTTATTATTGTTGTTGTTTTAATTACTGTTGTTATTGTTTCAGCAACTACTGCTGTGGCGATCACTGCTATGTATATCGAAGAAATACGTCTGCCGGCATGTACATTTCCAACGTTGTAAGTACTTTTTTAAAAAAATTGTTCTTATTAATCAAAATTTCTCATCGAGGGTTGTGTTCGGGGCAACATCTTTGCGGGAATGAAGAACAAGTGCTGGAATATCAACGACCGTTCATTCTGCCTTTGCGAGTAAGCAATACATAGTAATTACCTTTTTCTTTAAACTTATTTTGTTTATTCTCAGTCTCTAGAGATCATGTAAAACTGAGATTAGATATCTACTTATCAGCATTAATTATTGGAATATGTTCAGTGACTACCACTGCAACTATCCCTACACTGAGCCTTACTCTGAGCCTCGAATGTTCCGAACAGCTAATACAAAACTGCTTGTTGATTGGAGAAATGCGTCGCTAACGTGTGGAGAAGATCAGGTTTCAGCATTTTTTAAATTTTTATCGCAAATTTGAACTTACTGACATAGGCCGCCAGACTGAATTCGCCTGTGTAATCTGGTATAAAAGAGGCCAACTTGGAATATCGGGAAAATACTTCAAATTTAAGGATTGTCTTGCATGCGAGCAGATACTCGATGGCGGATATGCGTCGAGGGGCTGCGATCTTATTGAATCCCGCCTTTTCTTTTTCACGTCATCGATTCAAAGGTGCGAATCCATGGAATTTGATCAATAATGGTAGCAATGACCGCCTCAAGAGGGGCTCTTATTCGTGGCTCTTATTTTTTTAAAACTTTGCTCCTAAACGTCTCATCACCATAGAATGAAAAGATGGAGAATCAGCATGTAAGGAATGCATCGTTTTCAGTCTCATGCAGCCCCAATCGTGCGCGAGATTTGAGCTTTCCAAAAGTTTGAACACCATTCGGTGTGTGTGCGACACGGTGGGGTTTTATTCACCTAGAAAGACCAAAACAAACACTCAAAACAAAAACAAATTGCTTCAGGGAGACATTTGTGACCAGCAAATGATGAGCGAACAAACATTGAAGTCTACAGCTGTTAGAATATTTGATAATTAAAAAAATATTTCTGTATTAGTTGCTAATTTTTCTAGGTGACCTGCGCGATGGGAGACGGGAAGCGGACATGCAAGGTGTTTTTTTATTACTTTTTATATTTTGCTTTTTTCACGGCACTCATGAAACGAAAAAATAAGAAATGATCAATAAAAAATATTTTAAAAAATTATAAAGTTGAGGGCGATCTCTGTTTCATCCTGCAATCTCCATGGGACGGCCTCGGTGTGAAGAGAGGCTGCATCACGAATAACGAGACGCTGTACAAGGGGCTGTATCAGGTTCGTTCCCTTTTCCTAATTTGCACATCGAGCTGGCTGTATTTCCGCAAGCGCTTCAAATAAAAAACTTTTGGACAAGTTAATGATGAAAATTGATTTACACCTTCCCAGCCCGGCTACTCCACACTCCTCTCCGATTACGAGCTTGTTATCTGCAAAACGGACAAGTGCAACGCATATTTGAGCACCGCGAAGAGTACTGTGACAATGCCGGGTGAGAATTTTATGTGTATTGTTCAGACGCCTCACCAAGGCGAACTTGGAAGCAACTAATTCACGCGGTAAAGTAGGTCGGCAGAAGAGATTAGGCCATCCGGACTTTAGCACCACTGGCGTAGCAGTGGCTCACCGCTGGACGCAAATGCATAGTCCCCCCTTTACCTTTTACCTTTTACTTATCTATTTATCAGAGCTCTCATGCCCCGCGTCTGCCGCTCGGGATCCGCAACCGTACGCCCCGCGGACAACGCCAACACCGACCATGTTTACCAATCTGATCAATAACTTCATTATGATGTTCACTGGGTATACTGGATGATTCATGGTTACAATAAAACGTTGCAATATTCTGCTCGTTCCACTGCATCATGTGTGCTATGATTATATGAGTGATTTGCGTATTATTCGTTTTACAAATGGGTCGACATAGTAAAACATCGGGACTACAAGTAAACTAGCCCTTTATTCTTTCATTTTTATATTCCTGCAAAAAAGTTTCGAAGAAATTGAAAATGAAACAGTAGAGAGGGGATATAATGAAATCCTTTCAACATCCAAGTGTGTAGCTACTGAGTGAGCGATAATCGAACTCAGCGCCGAACTATAATCCAGATCCGTTTGCGAACTAGAGTTTCGTTCATAGTTCGCAATGCCTGCTGAATTATTTTGATCAGTTTGAGTGCAATGCACGTGCTGGTCTTCCTGAATCTCGTGATTCCCTCCCTTGCTGTGGTGTGCTACGACTATTCGAACAAGTGAGTGTTGGTTGTTGTTGTTATTGTTGATATTATCTCATTCCAGCAACTACTGCTGTGGCGACTACTGCTACATGACTCGAAGCAACTATTCCGAGATTTACGTTTCAGCCGCTGTAAATTTTTAAACAATGTAGATTATTTACTGCTCACTTTTACTTGCTCGTCTAGGGATGTATTCGGGGAAACATCTACGCTGGAATGAAGAATAAGTGCTGGAATATCAACGACCGCTCGTTCTGCCTTTGCGAGTAAGCCATACATAGTAATAGCCTTGTTCTTTCCATTTCACCTATTCTGTCGGTACTCGGTCTCGAGAGATATCATGCTAAACTGAGAGACTTATTAGATGTTCCTATTCAGTTTTCAGGATTGATTAATGAATCGTTGTTCAGTGACTACCACTGCAACTATCCGTTCGTTGGCAACCCCTCTGCGCGTAAATTTGCGGATATATTTTTGGCTAATTGGAGAAATTCCTCATTGACCTGCGGAGATGATACGGTATGTGTTCTTTGTATTTTTTCTTATATTTTTGTGTTTTGTCTTATTTTTGTGTATTTTTTGGTAAATTATTCACATTTCAGTTTTGTTTTGCGTGCGAACAAATACTCGATGGCGGCTATGTACTGAGAGGCTGCGATCTCGGCAAATATTACTTCTTCGCATCATCGATTCAGAGGTTTGTCGAATCTCATGAAAACGAAAAGAAAAAAAAAGAAAATTTAAAAATAAACAAATTAATATTAAAATTATTAAATAATACATTTATTCCAGTCTCATGCAGCCGCAGTCATGCGCGCGCTTCGAACTGTCGAAGAGTGAGGACACCATTGCATGTCTGTGTGACACGGTAGGTCGACTACTTTTCTTTTTAAATCAAAACAAAACAAACAATACAACTACAAAAACAAAAACAAAGACACGGCTGGTTCAGGGAGACAACTGTGATCTGCAGCTTGCAAGAGAGCAGACATTGAAGTCACAAGCGGTTAGATTTTGTTTATTTTTTTATTGTTTTATTTCAGTTTCAGTTACAATTTCCTTTTCAGGTGACATGCGTGATGGGAGATGGAAAACGGACGTGCAAGGTAATTTTTTATATCAGAAGTATTTTGGTTAAAAATTATCGACCGAAATTTAGGGTGATCTCTGCTTCATAATCCAATCTCCCTGGGACGTATCGGGAGTGAAACGAGGCTGCATCACGAATAACGAGACGCTGTTCAAGGGGTTGTATCAGGTTCGTCTTCCGTATTCGAAATTCACTATTCTTTTGCTAGAATAACGTCAAAAAGGAACTAATCGAGTGCTTTATAATTCCTTCTTCCTAACTTGAGCATCGACGTTTCCGCTGGAATATGCAAATAATTTTGTTAACATTTCAGCCTGGCTACTCCACACTCATGGCCGACTACGAGGTTGTCATCTGCACAACGGTCAAGTGCAACGCGTATTTGTCTACAGCGATGAGTTCTGTTGCTCTGCCCTGTAAGCAGAAAAAAATGACTCCAATGTTTGCATAGACTAGCCTTGTGAGAGCGGATTGTTACGTCCCTGACACTTACAGTACACCAAATTGGTTCGTTGGGTCAGGTCTTGGGTCAGGTCAGTAAATACTAATCTTCAGATCCCAAGTGCCCCTCGCCGGCAGCGACGCCGACATCGCCGAATTCCCTGAAGGCGACGACATCAACGACCATCTGGACGAATCTGATCAATAATTTCATCGTGATGTTCACGGGGTATACTGGTTGATTTGGAGAAAGAATAAAACATTACATTCTATTGGAATATTATATCGAGCTATCAAATTAAACAAACGACACACAGCCTTAATGTGCGCACGAATCTGATTAAAAACTTCACCGTGACTGGGTAAACTGGGTGATTGCTATTGGTGAATTATCCCATCATGTCCTTGGTGATATATTTGATAACTTACCGTGAAGAGAAAAATAAACAATCAGAAATTCAAAGGGACATGACGTTCACACTTCTCGTTAAAGTAGTGTTGAGCATGTGCGAATCTCTGTACAACGCGCTCAAATCTATCGATAATCCGACTAATCGGCATGCTGCCTGCCACTATTCTTTTCACGCACTATCTCGCTCTCTCTCCTACCATCTAGTGAACGGGTGGACTGTTGAGGGTAGAGGAATTGGGATGTCTCATTCCAAACTCGAGTTCGAGTACCGATTTGATAGGGATCATTAAAAATAATTCCGCGCTAGAATGCGTGCGATGCATCTTTTAGTCTTTCTAAATTATGTTATACCGTCGCATGCAGTTGTGTGCTACGATTATAGCAGAAAGTGAGTCAATTTTTCTGTTTCATATGGAATCAATTTCAAATCTAACATTTCTCAGCGAATACTGTTGCGGCGATTACTGTTATGCGTACCGAATTATGAGCTACAATCCTTCAAGTGATAACAAATACTTTGTATCGCTGACGGTTAGTAATCCTCGTTTCTCTCACTCTCTCTCCTCTCTAACCGGCGAGAGAGTGTGTGAAATGAAGAGATGATTAGCCTACTGTGAAATCTGCAATACAGGGTTGTGTAAACGGCGACATTTATTCAAAATTCGAAAACAAGTGCTGGAATACCGACAAGAACTCGTTTTGCCTCTGCGAGTGAGTTTATTTATTTCGAAAATACGAGTCACCGTCTCTTCATTCTCCACACTCTCTCGTCAGTAGACAGAGCGAGAGAGTGTGAAGAATGAAGAGACGGTGACTCGTATTTTGAGGTCTATTTTCCAAATTCTTCAATATTTCAAGTGAATACCACTGCAATTATCCATTCGTATGGAATCCTTTCGGCTTAGCAGAAAAGTTCCAGGTTGGATGGCAGAATACCTCTCTGAAGTGTGGCAAAGATGAGGTTCGTCCAAAATTATGCATTTTTAACCACCTAGCAGTTTAACCGTCTCTTCATTTTGCACACTCTCTCGCCTCTCTGACCAGTGAGAGAGCGTGTGCAATGAATAGACGATTACCCGTATTTCTACGGTTTCAAATCTTTAAGGGCTGTCAGGCGTGCATGAAGATGGTAACAACTGACTTCACGCGTGTTGGATGCAGTTATGACAGCCATTTCTCGTCCATCAAAAGGTTTGGAGCAGATTTCGAAATTCGGGCAATCGTCTCTTCCTTTTACACACTCTCTCGCCTCTCTGATCGGTGAGTGAGTGCGTGAAATGAAGAAATGACTACCTTCTGGTTTGGAGCAATCATGATATACCTATGGGACTATCGCCATTTTGAACAAGACGCGCAAATCGGTGCCAGAATCTCCAGAATCAGACGCAAATTAACTCCAGCCTAATGCGGCCTCAATCGTGCGCGAATTTCCGTTATTCGGACTGGGAAAACACAACGATGTGCTTGTGCGATACAGTAATCGATTTAATGCATGCTTTCATGCAAACATGGTGCTTGCAGGGCAACAACTGCCACAAGAAACTGTTCAAACAGCAGCATTTGTATTCAGAAAAACTCACGTGTCTGATGGGTAGCACGGGCAAGCAGACGTGCACGGTAAATGATAGAGTTCGAAATACGGATATTCGTCTCTCCATTTCGTGCACTCTCTTGCGTCTCTGACCGGTGAGAGCGTGTGCGAAATGAAGAGACGATTACACGTATTTCGAAGTCTAGCAACTGCTTAGTTCGAAAATTTCGGGAATGATAATTATTAAGGGCGATTTGTGTTACATCATCGCAACAGGGTCGGACCCTTTTTCAAGGCAAAGAGGCTGCATCACAAATAACGAGACGCTGAGGGCAGGTCTTTATCAGGTACGTATTGGGATCGACAGCTCTCCAATCAACAATATGCACTTTCCTGAAGAAAAGAGTGAAAATGAAATGATAATATGGGAGGAATGATCTGACTCTCTCACTTTTCCATGCTCTCTAGCTTCTCTAACCGACGAGAGAGCGGGGCAAAATACGAGAGTCAGACGATTGCTTTAAAATGGCTATTCCAGCCAGGCTACTTCACGCTCATGCTCGCCACCGAAATCGCCATTTGCAATGAAACGAAATGCAATGCGGACTTTGAGACGGCGAAGAAGTCTTTGACCTTCACAGGTTATTATTAATAATAATTTTAAGAATTTTAAATTTAATTCATTAAAAAAGGTTTCAAGAACCCTCCTGCCCTGTGCCCGTCACTACAGCAACAACACTAAGTTCGGCAGTGAAGAGCGAAGATTCGTTCTGTGCCCGTACCAAGCTCCAATTTGACCCTTTGACCCTCCCATGTCAGACGATCGATATTGAATTGATTGTTTATCGTCCTTCTCAGAGAGAGGGTAGATCAGTGTGAACAGTGTGAGAGAGTGTGTGACCCGGAGAGAGTGTCTGTGAGGAGGATGACGGAGGAGGGGGAGAGGGGATGGGAAGGGACCCCGAAGCGGGTGTTTATCGCAATAGCGACAAGCTCCCGTTGAAGTGAAAAGACGCCGTCATCGTAGAACCTGTAAAAAGGGGAGGAGACGGGGTGCTAGAACAACCGTGACAAGTAGACACAAGAAAAGCACAAACGAAAACAACATGGCCACAACCGTGACGTGTTGTTATAACAAGAGAAAGAAAGCTGACAAACTATCGACACAATAGCTAACAAGTGAAATAGGTTAAATTGAGGATAGATGAGAGGAAGAATGTATAAATTAAAAGGAGATTCATCCGTTGTCGAAGTAGTCGCTGTCGTTGTCGTATCATCAGAGAATCTTAATGTTTGACCAAGAATAGTGCAAACGGAGCCGATACAAAGTATTCGGACCCGAGTTTGGTACAATATACGATTCTAACTGTCATCTATCAATACAATAAATACTGTAACCTAAAGGTG
>LS553667.1:0-16601 GCA_900490775.1 Pristionchus maxplancki
TGGCTGGTAACCGTTAGTGGTGTAACCGTTAGTGACGGCCCGTGGCTGGTAACCGTTAATGGGAGGGCTGCCTGGTATATGGTCTCTTGCACCATAAACACTGCTGGTAAATGATTTTTGGTGATGATCAACGTGCTATTCTGCATGTATTTCCCGAAATTAGAACAATGAAATTCTGAGGAAGTATAAATCCTAATTTTGTGAGTCTGGGGCGGTATTCTTTCGTCAATTTCGCCCTCGGCGAAAAATTGGGCAGGACGAAATTTTCGGCCGCGGGCGAAAATCCATTTTTCACTCTCGCGTCACTGTGAGGCGGTCGGTATGAACCGAAGATGCGCATCGCATCTTTTTGAAACTCAAATTGGCACGGAAGCACGTCAATGCCTTGGGGAAAAGTTATCAATTTCATGATACGTTTATTAATTGCATGAAATGATAAGTTTATCAATTTCATGATACGCTTATCAATTGCATGAAATGATAGGTTTATCAATTTCATGATACGCTTATCAATTGCATGAAATGATAAGTTTATCAATTTCATGATACGCTTATCAATTGCATGAAATGATAAGTTTATCAATTCACATTATCAATTCCATGACTATCACTAAATGAAGAGCACTATCAATTTAATCATAATTGCTCTTTTTCTTCTCTCTCAAAGTCTATTCCGAAATTTTCGCCCATCAAATTCGCCCCATTTGTCTTGGTCGAAAATCTCTCGGATTCCCATTCTCTCTCTTCTCCATTTTTTCGCCATTCGAAATAGAGTGGCGAATTATTGTGAGGGAAAACCGCTCTCGAATCGGTCGATCGGGCGAAATTTTCGATTTCGCCCTCGACCAATTCATTTCGCCCTGGTGAATCTCATTTCTCCCACCGCGACGCGAAAGATGCGGCGGGCGAAATGAGATTCGCCACGGCGAAAAATATTTCGAAAAATATTATATAAAAATATTTCGCCGAGGGCGAATTTGACGAAAGAATACCGCCCCTGCATACATATATAATTCACGTTGTTCTATCCTACCACTCCTTTATCCACCCTTTACTAAAATTCGCTCTTGCTTTCCATAGTTATTTCCGATTTGTGTGATAATTTTCACCAGAAAAAAATTTGGTTGAAAATGTATCTGTGGTGTGATTCATAAATTAAGCAATCAATCAAAATTTCAAATGCCAAAAGGGTTGTTTATCAATGCGAAATAGGGTTCAGTTGGGTACAACGTCAGTTGATTACGAATGCAGTTGTCTTATGTGTAAATGGTTCAATAGTAGGTTTGTTGCTGTTCGAGTTCTTCCATCTTGGGATCCATCTCGTCGTGCTCGATGAGAATGAGTCTGTTCCCGCGATCGATGTCACGCACATTGGCCAATTTCACTGCGTACGCACCGAATTTGGTGTCCACCTTCTTCTCGGAGGTCGGGATCGCGAGGGATACCTTCATGTTGTTCTCTTCGAAGTACTGAAATGGTTTAATTATCATAGAAGCAGTGTGATTCCTTTGTTTGAAATTTTGTGTTACTTACCTTAGCCATTTCCTCGGCTTCAGCAAGGGCGACTTTGGTGGTGGTGTCATAGATGGTTAGATACTTGCACTTTCTGCCCAGAATATGCTTGACGAATTCAAGGGGAATGGGATCTTCCTTCTTCTTTTTGCCATAGCAGTTACTTTCGACCGTCAAGTACTCCACAAGCCCAGCTGCTTTCTCCAAGAATTCGAACATTTCTGAAAAAAAACACTTTGAAATTTTATTATCCTTTCATTTTTTAAGATGAAGTTTAGACGAACAATAGATTTTACACTTACCCTTCGTAGTCTGAGTGCGATAGTAGGCGATCTCGGAGGGCTTGAGCTTTTGCACCAAATCGAGCAAAAGGATGCTGAAAAAAAAGGATTTCAGCATCGAAACACGTTCAAAACTCACAAGTCCACAGTCTTCGCTTTCTTCTTCGATCTCCTTTCTTCCAGTTCGGCCAATTCATTAAAACGTAGAGACTTCACAGTCGATCCACAGAAGAAATCCGGCAACAGTCGATTGTACTTGATGTGCTTTTCATTGACGATGACGGAGATGAAGTTCGTTCTGTTGGCGATCGGCCTCAGAATCTCGAGAACCTTCTTGAGATCCTTTGACTCCAGACTCAGGCCAAGGTAATACTGAAATATGGAGTTGTATAATGATTCAAAAAATATTTGCTCACATATTTGTAATCCAACTCATCCATCTCAGGCATGTTATCATCTCTGAGCGAAGACTCGTGAAGGTCGAGCTTGTAGAGAGCGGCAACCACACATTTCTTCCACATTGAATAGTCCGATGGAGACGTGAAGGTCAGATTCAGGTCCACGTCTTTGCCATCGAATGAATCTATCTGTAAGAGAAATCATTCATCAACCGCAACCTCCTTCCGTCTCAGCCCTCAGGCCAATCTTCAGGGAATAGTCGATTATATTGTTGTTTGCCAACCGATTGCTCGATGATGATGGATTCGACGTTCAGACGCTTCTCAGTATCCGTCTTGAGTCCCTCAGCGAGAGTCCTCAATTCGTCCATTTCTTTACGGTGCTTCTCGTCCATGATGTCGAGCAAGGCCTCCAATTTCTGAAAAAAATGATCTTGCATGAATTTTGAATGAATTCAGAACTTGAATCACTACTACTCACCGAGACGTTGTCGTTTGAAGTCTGAGCGACGGGGGCCACAACGGCGTTGGAAGCATTTGATGCTTCGGAATCCGTACTGGTCTCTTCCTTCCGTACTTCCTCTACCTCAGGCTCCACTGCTGCAGCTTCAGCAGCGACAATGTCGTTCACCCCGACGGATAGATTGATGCAGGGCGGCTTGGTGGAACTGTAAAGGAACCAATAAGAGCTATTGCGAGAGTTCGGCAAGCTCACCTCTTCGACATATCCTTGGCATACTCAAGCATATCGGAGAAGTCGTCCTCGTTGTCCAGAAGCATCGTCGATTCACCATCTATAAGAGTGGTTAGTCCATCCATTGGATGAATCTTTGCTTACCATTCCAGCACAACTTGTAGGTCTCCTCCTTCACAAGAGACGCGACGTAATCTTTCACAGCTTGGAAGAGCTGATCGCCTTGGAGGGAAGGAGCGAATCTGAAAGGGAATGGTTAATCAATTGGTCACTCACTATATTAGTAGATAGTTCCAAGAGATTTTCTGGAAATATCAAGAGTCAAAGGATGTCTAAGGTTGGATGGGATATATGAGACGCTATTCGTTTCAATGGAATCCTTGCTTGTGGGTTTTTGTTGTTGCTTGTATTGCATACGTACAGAGAAAGCGGGCAGCGTAGTTAGTACAATACTTGCCAGTGGGCACTTTAATTCAAAAGTAAGGGGGAAAAGCAAAGGGGGATATTGAAAAGAAAGATGGGAAGAGAGCTTACCGATGTGTCTTCCCATTGTAGGCAAACTTGAAGTGGATCGTGCTCATGATTCTGAAGGAAAATAATAATTAATTTATGAACAAAGAATACATAATTAAATAAGCAAAAATTAAAAAAGGCGACCTCCCGATCATACCGATCGAAGAACGAATGAACTACCCACGCTTTCTTCTCGCGTGATATTAGTGGGCGGAGCCTGAGGTGATATTCTAAATAAACGCCGATTACAGTGGGATAATGGGCAATCGACCCTCTGGATGTGCTCTCATCCATGAGAAAGCTACAAAGCCTAACCAAAATACTTCAAACAATGCATAGCACTTATTGTTCTACCAGATACAGCCTCGTTTGAATTTTACCACTTTTTGGTTTTATATAATAATTCGAATAATATTTTGGAAAACTGGGATGAAATCTAACTGGGAGGGAATAGCAAAGAAACTTGCACTGGAAGCCGTGAAATACAGCAAAAATTATGTGTCACAAAATTCTTCTGTATGTTGTAATCGCATCAAAAACAATCAATTTGGAAATTCCAAAGTGCTCTTTATCAGTACGACTTAAGCGGAACAGTTCACGTCAATGTTAATCGGTAACTTAACGACAAATATTACAATTCAATTTTCATGGGTTCCGGTTTCACAGGTCTTCTCGACAAATATCTTTCATCTTGGGATTCATCTCTTCATGCTCAATTATCATGAATTTTCCAGAAATACAAAACAAATCTTCCACTTTCACATTGTAGGCTCCGATTTTGTTGTCCACTTTTCTCTCACTGGTTGAAATGGCAAGAGAAACCTTCATGTTATTCTCTTCAAAGTGCTGTAATGATGGTTTGATTAGAAGTAATTAATATTTCAATTTAAAAAAAGAAAATATAGACATCACAAAGCGGTTTTTACCTTAACCAGAACCTCCGCTTGATCAATGGTCACTTTGGTTGTGGAATCAGTAATGAGGAGGTAGTTGCATTTTCTGCTCAGAATGTTCTGAGCGAGAGATAATGGGAGTGGTTCTACGTTTTTCTTTCCATAATGGTGACTATCGATGTTCAAGCGCTCGATCACATCAGCGCATTTCTCCAAGAAATCGAACGTCTCTAAAAAAGTACATTTAGTGTCTCGAATATTAAAATTTTAGCATTTTTCCACTTACCCTGCAACGCCTTCTTGTTAATGCGATAATAATGAAGAAGCTTGGATGGATTGATTTTCTTAACCACATCGAACAAATGGTTGCTAAATCATAAATTATCTTTGCATCACATGCATTCAAAACTCACTAGACATCAGCCTTCGTTTTCTCCTTTTCGAAAGAGGACATGTAATTAAATGTGATTTCCTTCACATTTGATGCGTCGAAAAAATCCGGCAACAAATGATCGAACTTGTTTTGCTTCTCTTCAACAATGACGTTCAAAAAATGCGTTCTCTTCGCAATTGGCTTCAGAATTTCGAGAACCCTTTTAATATCCTTAGACTCCAGTGTTACGATGATATCATACTGAAAAAAACATTTAAAAATTAAGATAAATTATAATCAGAAAGAACGCCGTTTGTTCCAAAAGACAAAATAGTTCAATAGCCGAAGGACTAATGCATCTGCTCACATAAGCGTAATCCAACTCATCCAACTCCTCTTGGAAAGAGTTTCGAAAAGATTCGGGAAGGCCGAACTTGTGAAGAGCTCCGACAATACACTTCTTCCACAATAAATAGTCCGACTTGAACTTTGCTTTGAAGGCCATCGCGATCTCGCATCCTTCGACGGGATACGTCTGCAGATATTAATGATTTACCCTCGAAGCCACAACCAAAACCCTATTAATTGTGTTCGCTGTCAACCATAAAGACATTCTATCGTCATGATTCCATTACAATTTATCTCATTCTCGAGCATCTGTCCACACGCAAGAAGAAATAAATATGAACTTACTTCGTGTTTAATCGAAAAGGAATCTGCAGTCAGATGTTTCTCCGAACCCTTCTTCGTTTCTTCAGCAAGAGTCCTCAGCTCAGCCATCTCAGCACGTTGTTTGTCTTCCGCCGAGACGAGCAATTCGTCCAGCTTATGAAATGTTTACATTGTCATTCAGAACCAATGATGATCATTCGTGTGATAAACTCACCGAATCGCTGTCATCGAAGGTATTGTCAACCGGAGCAGCTACGACGTTGGAAGAAGCGTCGTAAACATCAGATTCCGTAGTGGACGATTCCTCCTTCTGCACTGTCTCTTGCGACTCATTCGTAGCAACGCCAACATATGCGACAGCTTCAGCCACTCCAATAGACAAGAGGATGCAGGGCGGCTTGGTCGAGCTGCAAAGGAATGTTTGAAGAAGGGGTTCGTTTGATTATTGAGCGTACCTCTTCGCCATTTCCTTGGCAAACTCAAGCATATCGGAGAAGTCGTCCTCGTTGTCCAGAAGCATCGTCGATGCGCCATCTACAACAATTCTCAATCATATTTGTCAGATACGTGATGGTTCATTCCGTTCTGATACTCACCATTCCAGTACAACTTGTAGATATCTTCCTTCACAAGAGAAGCGACGTATTCTTTCACGGCTTGGAAGAGCTGATCTCCTTGGAGGGAAGGAGCGAATCTGGAAATGAAGTTAGCATTGACAATCGCTCAATTCTTGAAAGCGTTGAATGGGAGCTATTGAACTTAGTGAATCCTTGTCAAAAAAAAAGAAATTTTCACAGCCAAGGGAGTGGTAAAAATGGAATAAGAGAAATTCAGGAAAGTTGTTCAGGAAATAAAGTGCCATGGGAAGTAAACTCACCTATGCGTCTTTCCATTGTAGGCAAACTTGAAGTGGATCAACGTCATTCTGGAAATACAAAGATTAATATGAGAAAAGCAGATTTTAATCATAAAAAACAAATGTAAACGAGATGGAAAACATGGGGAACCTCCCGATCTCACCGATCGAAGAACGAATGAACTACCCACGCTTTTTTGACGCGTGATATTAGTGGGCGGAGCCCGATGCGATATTCGAAAATGAACGCCGATTGATCGAAAGAGTGGGTGTTATGAATGCGCGTGCGGCGGCGCCCCCCACTGGCGGCGCTCACGTCCAGGAGAATACATCAATATTATAAAGCATCTCAGTCTTGTTTAGCCTGCAAAGAATTTGAATAACACCCGCTGGACAAGATCTGAAGAGCTGAATAATTCCAGCAGTATCGACTGCATCTCACGCTTGCATTTGAATTTTAATCATGATACAAACAAAACAAGCGTTGGAAGAAATGTTGAACTTATATAAAATATTTGACAGATTTTATGATTAACAGAACACACAAACATGATTACAAACATTATCGAAAGATCAGAATTACAATAGATGAAGTATGTTGTTGTAGCAATTTTATCAGGTGTAGAAATCGTTTTTCTTCTGTTTTTGACAAATGATTCAGATAATCTCCAGATCGCTGTCATCGAGCGAGGAATTAGAGCCATGGAGATTCTGGAATAAGGAAATCATCCGATCATTCTCATGGTTCATCAGTTCCACTTACTGCATCCAAATTAAAGATCAATAATTTAAAGTATTATCCTGTAAAGCATTCTACTAACCCTCTTTTCTTCAGCCATGATTGGTCCGTCTTCCATCTTTTCCATCTTCGTCTTCGCCTCCAGACCACAGACCTTCTTTTCTTCAAGATTCTTCACTCTCAGGTCGAGATCAGCATATTTCTCCTCGATTTCCTCCATCTTCACTTCAAACTTGGCTGCGTATCTCTCGAAGACTTCTTCCTTCAACTCAAGTTCCTTCTTCCTCATCTTCAATTCTCGTTCTTTTGCTTCGAAATCGCCGGATCTCTTTGCGGGTTTTCTCTTCTGTTGTTCCTGCTGCACGTTTGCTGATTCCTTTGTCTTATTTTCGGTTCCAAATACGCCATCAGCATACAATGAGGCGACATTCTCTTCTCCCATCTGCATGATTCGTGCAGAAATGCGTTGTACCCAAGCAGCCAGTTCAGCCGGGATCGATTCTTGGACAGCGACGTCATTCAGAGCGTCCAGTGCTTTCGCGAAGGAATCCACCTCATCGGACGTGCTTGCAAACTTCGATTTACAGAGTCCGTACTTCTCCAGTTCCTCTTGTATCTGAAAAAATCAGTTCATGAGAAACAAATTATTAGGTAAATCATTGAGAAAAATTGAAAATCTTACCTGAATCGGATGAATGTTGCCTGCAGCACCAAGGAGAAGAACAGCAGCCATCTGTCGTCTAGAGAATACAACCAACGGTTCCTAAAATCATTTTTTAAAAATATATAATGCAATGCACTTTGGAAGTTATTAATTATTAACCGAACTGACATCGCTGTAATCCATCTTTGCATGAGCGCGTTTTGCTGTTTTCCATTCCGTATCGATAATGTCGAACCAAGTGTTGTACAAATCGATCACAAAATCCTTGAGGTCGCCTTGTTCAAACTTCTCGAGTTGTTTCCTCGAGCAATACCACGCATAATTGTAAAGTTGAGCTGCGATTTCGTAGTGGACCAGCGTCTTGATATTAGAAGCGAGCCTCATATCTTCCTTCATTGAAAGCGACTTAATAAGCTGCGTCCACTGTTCTTTCTGGGATAGAAATGGAATTTCACTGGTGGAGGAAGCATCAATTTCTCGAAAGCGACTGATTTCTCGTAGGACATGTACTTGGAGAGTTCGTAGGAGAGATCAATTCGGGCTTGCTCGTCTTTCTGCAATAATTGATTATCATAAAGGTAATTTCAGTTGACAAACCTGTACATCGACATTGCCATACTTCTCTTCACACTTCTTATCGAGTCTTTCGTCGCCTTTCTCGATTGTGGTGAGGATGAGTTGTCGAAGCTGTAACATAATATTTATCAGATGAAACATTTCCACTTTTTTCTTACTTCGTCGGGATAAATTGATGCAGCTGCGCAGACAGACAACAATGCTTGAGGGTTGGAGGGAGACCAGGCGCTCTGCAATATGAGCTGGTTGTGGTAAGAAGTCGACTCGCAAACAGTCTGACGTCCTCAAACGTACATCTCCTTGATTATCCTTGATTCGTTCCACACAATCGTCGACTATCACTCTCGCCAGTTGGGCGGCGCTCAGCGATTCAAACGTCTTCGCAGTTTTCTCAGGAATTCCCTCCACAACACGACGAATGAGAGCGGCGATATTCGTTCGAAGAGACGGCCATTTTCCCCTCAGATCCTCTCGGTCCTCATACTCGATCATATCCAAACTTGCGCATTGTCGATCCATCTCGATCAGTATCCACTGAGGGAGAGAAGGAGCAGAAAGGTCGACCGGACGAAAGCACTGCGAAGTTGTTAGACAGTACGAAACAGCCCTTGAAGATCCCGTAAAATTTGATATTTGCCTACCCCGAAATTGGTGTTTCCTTCATTACCGCCCCTCACCAACCTGTTCCATGTACGAGACCGGCTCGATTTGAGTAGCTGCGAGAGCACTGACGATCTGAGGCACTGCAAAATCCGTTTCATCGGCCTTCGCCCTCTTCAGAAACTCTTCGGGAGAATCGTAAAGCTCATCGGCGTATGCCGAGTCGAATCTTTGATCGGCGAGTTGGTTGATTGCCTCAGCCTGTTTCGTGATCCAACAATCGAGATCGAGTTCGTCAATCTCCTTGTCGTAATCGTCTTCTTCCTCCCATTCGGTCTCTTCTTCTTCATCTCCATTCGCATCCGATCTCAGCACGTAAATGTCCTGTAAATCGGCGACTTTCTATGCGTCTCTATCCGTTTTGGAGCCTTAATCTGACCTTCAAAGTGGGATGCGCCTCAACAATAGCGTCCACCTTAGCAGCGTCTAGCTCCATCTCATTCGATGCGCAATACTCCGACCATTCTACGTGCAGGTCAACGTCATTCTGAATCAGAAAATGTATTATTCTCCATTTTGTTCTGGCAGTAAAATAAACAAATAATATTCTATAATATTCTTACCCATGGCTGCTCGAGAGCGAGCTCGACAGCGAGTCTAACAGCTGTCGCTGCGGATATTTGTAGATCGGTTGAATCGGATTCCTGAAGAATTTTTGATTTCGAGTCTAGGCTTCATAATCATCAGTAATTACCTGATTAACGGGATCTCTTTTCTCGTAATTCAAAAATTCTTCATTCATTAGTTCCCTAATCTCAGCGATAGGGGTCTCCTTCATAAGATCCCTCAGTTCACAAGGAATCTTCTTTTCTAGCTTCGCAAGTTCCACAGCAATCTCAGCAGCAGTGATCTCAGAGGGTTTCTGGAGTCGTTGTGTTTCAGGGCAGAAGAGAGGCTCCATGGCGAATCGCAGTTCCGCACTCCATTCATGCTGAAGGGCCAAGTGGAAGACTTCTCGGAGATCCTGGAACGATTGTTTAATCGCTTAGACACGAGATTATTTGCTTACTTGTTTGATCCTTGCAAGAACGATGGGCGAGTCGGGATGCTTGGATTCCGATGCAGGAAATTCTTTCTCCATCGCTCGCGGAATCACATCATGAAGTGAATCTTCTGCAGCTACTGAAGCAGTGGCCACAGTAAGAAGAACACAGGGAATGGCATGGGGTCTGAAATTACGACAATTGAGTTTGATAATTCGATTTTTTTAAATATGAAAACCTACTGTCTGGTGGAATTCGCGAAGTCGATTGCTGTCTTCAGATCGGCGCAAGTTTCCAGGACGATGTCTGAGTCGTCATCTAGAAGGAAATTGTATATCTTCGGTATGATAAATCATAGTTTAATTATCAATTTTCCAAAAAATTCAGTAGTTTTCACAAAAAAGAAGTGAAAGCACGTAGGGAAAGTTATATTGTGATTAGGGTTGACAATTTAAGATTTCAATCAAGGCCTTCTATCTCTTTTTCAAGAGGATGCAAATCGCCTCATTCCTTGTGCAAGGATGAGAGAGACCGGCCATCCTTGCGCAAGGATGGGAATCATTGCGCAAGAATAAGAGGGAGAGGGAGAGAAATAGTGGGTAAAATGAGGAGAGGCGAGCCTCATTTGCCTCTCATTTCCTCTATCGCCGCCTCATCCTTGCAATGATTTGCATCCTTGCGCAAGGATGGCCCGTCTTCCTATCCTTGCGAAAGGATGGGAGGGTCTATTTACATCGCGCTTCCTTGGACCTTCCTTGAATCCTTGAATTGTCAACCCTAATTGTGATACTAACCTCTCCAGAACATTTCAAATGTATCATCGTTGACGATGCAAGCGACTTTTCGTTTCACATAGTCTAAGAGTTCGTCCCCATGTAGAGTCGAATTGAACTCATACAATAATCCATTGTAAGCAAGCTTGAAGTAAATCATATTTCCCATAGTACTGCAAAGGGTAAAATAATGCGAATAAGTTAATCAGAGCAAGAAAGACATGAGGAAAATAAAGTCCGATTGAAAATATTAATGAAGGAGTCCAAGCCAATAAGCTTCGTGACAAAAGTGGGCGGAACTGGAGGTGATGGAAGAGAGTATTCGAAAAAAATGCATTTTATTCATTTGCCTGAAGTGCGTAGCAGTAAAAATGTAGCGTTGTTTGAATGTGCATACTCATCCAGAGGGAATACAGTAATAAAAACATTTGAAAAGAAAAATTTTATCGGTAAATGAAAACAATTTAAACGTTTCATCAATGTTATCATTCTCGTCTAGAAACAATTTTAGTATTTCTTCTCTTCAACATTGTTCACTCTCAGCTCCAAATCAGCATATTTTTTCTCGAAATCTTTCATCTCCTTCTCAGATTCGAATACGAATCTCTCAAACACTTCTTCCTTCAGTTGCAGAGATTTCTCTCGAAGCTCCAGCTCTCGCTCCGTCGCTGCCAATTCCTTCGTTGTGGGGTTATTCAGCTTCTGTTCAAGGACGACTTCAGCAGGGCTGGGCACTTGTTCAATCTCAAGAGTGCCTGGCTCCTCGTTCTTCTCATCTCCAGGAAGAGTGTGAGGAAGAAGACCGAAGATGTCTTGTGCCTTCTCGATAACGCTCGCAGCAAGTCGATCGACCCATGCCACCAGCTTCATCTTCTCTGATTCTTCGGTATCACTTTCTTTTACGGCACCCCGCAGCTCCACGAAGGCTCTCGTCTCATTCGAAATATTGTCCGTTCTTGATCGTCTGAGTCCAGCCAATTCAAGATGGATCTGAAAAAAAATTTAATTGAAGTTCAGATAAATGATTATAGAGTGATTATAGTTAATTCTCACCAAATACGACGGTAGTTGTCCCACTGCAGCCAAGTGTAGCAGAGTGGCGAGTTCGGATGGGGTGATGACTACCTCCTGAATAAGGAACAATTTGATAGCGTTGTCGATACTGCTGTATTGAAATATTAGAACTCACCTTTGATTCTCGCAGTAGCTTCTGGAAATTGGCCACCCAGTGATCGTACAAGAATCTTGCGCAGTTCTGCAGTTCACTCTTGTCCCAGTCCTCCAGTTGCTGATCCGAATAATCCTTCACATAAAGGTGAATTTGAGCGGCGATTTCGGCTTGAATCGATGCCTTGCATCCCATCGCCTCTTCCATATCGAGTTCCTCGATAAACTCGGCCCACTGTTCTTTCTGGGCATCTGGAGTAGTCGATTCGGTCATGGCAACCAGCAGGACCCAGGGAGTGGCATCTGGTCTGAAAGATAGTGATGTTGAATACTTCATTGTACAATCCGATGATTTGACAACTTACTTTTTAATGAAGTTGGCGAAATCGATTGCTGCTGTGAGGTCGGCGACTGAGTCCAGAACGTACGTTGAGTCGAAATCTTGAATGATTATGTTAATGGGATGTGAAGCAGATTTTTATTATTAGCTCTGGTACTCGTAGGTGCCAATTGCTAGGAGAGGAGTGGATAAAATGGCCAAGAAGAAATAATGCATTGCGGAGGGAAAAGAATGGAAAACTAACCTCTCCAGAAGAGTTCGAACGGTTCTTGATTGAGGAGCAGAGAGACTTTCGCTCTCACATCATTCAATAGATCTTCACCTTGACGAGTCGATCCGAACTCGAACAAATTTCCGTCGTGGGGAAACTTGAAGTTGATCGTGTTGTTGAGCATGGTTCTGCAACATGTCAAGGGAATCAAACGAAGAGTAACGATGATAATAGGGGGCCAGTATTAGACAGGAAAGTTTGTTGAATTATATAGTTCAAGTCAATTCCCTTTAAAGGGAGCGTGGCTGGTGGATATTAATATAAGACGAGAAAGGGAACGAAAGGCAGTAAAAAGTAGAGCAAGGTGAGAAGTGACACTTGATGTTGGATGAGTGAGTGGGTAATCAGCAGGTTTATGTAGTCGCAAGATTGGAAGCAACCAGTCTTGTCCGGGCATGCGTTCAAGAAGGAGGGATGCGAAACGGCAACTATGCCAGAGGGTATATTCGCGCTCTCTTCATTTCGCACGCTCTCTCGCCCGTTGCCTGGGATCAGGGTGATTTGGCACGCAGCCAACTCGCCATAACTCAGTTCAGAGATGAGATATCAACATGAGAGCTTCAAGACTTTTGTTCAAGTTATCAATAGTAACAACACTGGGTTGTTAGATTAGACACGAAAATATTCATATTTCTCCTTCTTTAAAGAGGACATCCGAACTGCTCAGCAGGTTTCAGACTATTCCCCCGTGGCATGGATTGGGACAAATTCTCTAGTCAAATACTCTATCTTTTGACTCTACACGAAATTTACGAATCAAATAGGTCAAAAAGTCACAAGAGCAACGTGTCCAATAGACGCTAAATACACGTCAAGTGGTTACTCGAATCAAAAAATAAATCTCAAGGTAGGGGCCGCAAGGTGGATCGCAGATATTATCGGATTTTGTCCAAAGATAAGCCAAATTGTCCTCCCGGGACCCAATAACATCATGCTTAGTAGTAGGGTTGACAATTCAATGATTCAAGGAAGGGGGAAGGATGGCAGATGCAAATTGTCCTATTATTCCTTGCGGAAGGATTGGGGAGCGCGGTCATCCTTGAGGAAGGATGAGGGAGAGGGCCATCCTCCCGGAAGGATGCAAATCATTGCGGAATGACGATGGAGAACAAAGGGGATTTCGCTCGTTCTCCCCTCTCTCCCTCTCGATCATTCCGCAATGATTTGCATTAGTGTTGGCAATACGAGGTTTGCGGGCCTGCAACAGAGGCGAGGTCACGTTGCGGGCCCGCAATAGAAGAGAGGGAGGGATGCGGGCCCGCAACGGGGAGGGAAAAGGTTGCGGGCCCGCAACGTCTCGCAACGATAGAAGGAAATGCCCTCTCGATTTTGCACGCTCTCTCGTCGTTCTCTCCCTTCCTTTCTCTCGATCCGGGTTGATGCGGGCGTTGCGGGCCCGCATCCCTCTCCCTCCCCCGTTGCGGGCCCGCAACGCGATCTCTCTCTCGTTGCGGGCCCGCAATCCCGCAATCGTATTGCCAGCCCTAATTTGCATCCTTCCGGAAGGATGGCCCTCTCTCTCATCCTTCCTCAAGGATTGGAGCGATTTGCATCCTTTTGTGAAAAGAGAGGAAGGCCTTCCCCTCGTCCTTGAATTGTCAACCCTACTTAGTAGTGGGCCTGCCTTGGTGTCAGCACCTCGTTTGCTCGACTCCACCCCACTGCAGAAGGTTTTGCCAAGGCCAGAGATAAACAACGAAAGTCGGAACTAAACAATTACGCGCGTACTAAAACTTTTGAAAATGAAGCACAATTCTGCGCATCATTTTTTCTTTGATCTTTCTTCATGGAAAGTTTCAGAGGCATATAGCGCACCTTTTGCGAAATGCGCAACTTTATGCTCGCACTTTAAGTGATCAAATTGCAATATTTAAGTTTTCAATTCCATTTTTGACCTACTCAAAGATAAAAGTTCACGTTGCGCATCAGGGAGGTGATAGATAAGGTCGTTAGCTACAGAATCTTCTTTAGCCCGATCGATTTCGTTGCGAATTGAGACTGTGCTCCCCTCGTCTCGCTTTTTGGGGAAATCATGTCTAGGGAAAGTGGGCAGAGCTTGTGGCCCTTATCTCAAGGAAGTGATTGAGCAAAAGTTGTTTATCGAGCGTCAGCATTGAATACATATCAATCAATGTAATGGTAATTGATCTCAGAGAATATAAATATCCTTCTCAGCCTCTTCCTCAACCTTCTTCAGTCTCATCTCCATCTCATCCACAGTTTTCTTCATTCCTTCGAATTTCTTCTTCTCTTCATCAGATTTCTTGCACGCATTGTCGAAGTTCTCATTAAATTCATCGATCGTCTTCTGGATTGAAGCCACTTCTCCCTTGATGAATTCCTCCAGTTCCTTGATCTTCTCCTTCATGAGCTTCATTTCGAAAGTCTTGTCCGAGGCTTCGTCACTCTTCGGTGATCCATTCGGGTGTACATTAGTAGTGGCCTGCAAGAATAAGGTTAGAAGATTATTTCAGGGATTTCAGTGAATGCCGCAGTCATGATGATTCGACGCAGTCTCACCTTAGGAGGAGCAGCTGCAGTGACTCGATGGACGGTCGTGGACGGGACTTGCTGCACTGCAGTAACCCCCATTGCTGCATCCTGCGTGATCAGGATCTGGGACTGGAGCTGCTGGATGGAAGCCATGTAGCCATCCCCGTACTCAGCGGTGTATCCGTTCTTGGGTAGACCGGCACCTGAGGCGCCAGCCTGGAGGCCTGCCTGGTACTGTGCGCCAGCATGGTAGCCGTGAGGCTGCTGCAGGTACGTTGTAGTCGCGACTTGCTGCATAGGTCGCACGTTCGAGTGGTGCTGGATCAGGATCTGGGACTGGCGCTGCAAGATGCCAGCCAAGTATCCAGCCTCGTATTCCGCGGTGTATCCGCCCTTGGGCAGGTCAGAACAGGAGGCGCCCGCCTGGAGACCAGCCTGGTACTGGTAGCGAGCATGACTCTGGACGCTAGCCTTGTACTGTGCACCATCCTGGTAGCCAGCCTCGTATTCGGCGGTGAATCCGTCCCGGGGCAGGCCGGAGCCGCGGGCGCCAGCCTGGTAGCCTGCCTGGTAATCGGGAGACTCCTGCTGGTACGTGGCCTGGTTAGTGGAAGACGCAGACCGTCCAGCGTTGTAGGCCGTTGCTGTCTGTGGGATTCGTGGGACGACGAGTGGAGTCGGAGGAGGACCGAGAGGACGCGACTGATGGGAATACTGAGATTGCTGCACGGGCTGCGCAGTGGGATAGTTAAACTGCTGCAGGTACTGCGGAGTTATCGGTCCGAAGTCCACGTCCTGATTGTGCTGGACGGGATGGTAGGGGTAGCTTCGATTTTGAGGTTGCACTCGCTGCATTGGGTCGTACAAGCCAGTCTGTTGCCAGGCTTGATAAGATGCATGAGTGGAACTGGAATTCGGAGGATACGCGGGCTGTGTCGTGGGATACATGCTGGGTCGGACCTGTTCATACGGGGTCTGGGCGTAACTGGGACAAACAGGTTGCGTGGAGGGAGCGGCAGCGAACATGTTGCTCTGCACTGGATGATAAGGGGCCTGCAAGTAGCTGGGAGCAGTTGGCTGCATGACCGGGTTAGCCGGAGGCTGTACAGGGGGAATCTGCGTGGGCGGTACGAGCAGATGAGCCAGCTTCTCCCGTCCCTCACTCAAAATCTTCGCTGAATGTCTGTCGATCCATTCCAGGACAACGGCAGGTTTCGTCTTGGCAGGTGGAATCGGAGCCGAATTGGGATCTTCAGATCGCAGTTTCTCCATAGCTTTCGCCTCTTCCGAACACCATTGTTCATCAGATTTGCGGATCCGCAGCTTCGAGAGGTCTTCCTCCGCCTGTAATTGTTTGATGAGCAATCAAAATGATAACTGTTTGAAGAGCATAGTTAGGGGCCACAAGCTCCGCCCACTTTCCCTAGACATGATTTCCCCAAAAAGCGAGACGAAGGGAGCACAGTCTCAATTTGCAACGAAATCGATCGTGCTAAAGAAGATTCTGTAGCTAACGACCTTATCAATCACCTCCCAGATGCGCTACATGGACTTTTATCTTTGAGTAGGTCAAAAATGGAATTGAAAATTTAAATGTCGTAATTTGGTACGTTACAGTGCGAGCACAAAGTTGCGCATTTCGCAAAAGGTGCGCTATATTCCTCTGAAACTTTCCATGAAGAAAGATCAAAGAAAAAATTATGCGCAGAATTGTGCTTCATTTTCAAAAGTTTTAGTACGCGC
>LS553667.1:17598-30422 GCA_900490775.1 Pristionchus maxplancki
TCCGCCCCCTGTGCTTAGCGTCTCGACTTCGAGTCGATTACAGTGGAGAATGTCCATACACCTTTTTGGCTCTAGCGCGCCTCAGAGAAAAGATATCAACAAACGGCCAAAAGCATGATGTTATTGGGTCCCCGGAGGACAGTTTGGCGTATCTTTGGACAAAATCCGATGATATCTGCGATCCACCTTGCGGCCCCTAAGCATAGTAATCAAAGCAGTACTGATTTCAACAAATTCGAACCTCTTCTGGATTGTTCTGTTCCACGGCATACATGAAAAATAGCGCTGCAAGCATTGCAGGTGAGACGTTGTTCGGCTTCAGTTCCTGAAACATGATCTATTGTTAGCTTCTACAGATATACTTGACAATAACAGGGAATTCAGCAAAGTGAACAACAGTCGAACCTGCGCATCAGTCGGGGGATTCTTCTGTTGTTTCTTGATTGATCGATCCTTCTTTCTGAGATGCTTTCGAAATATGTAGAGTGACACATTAGCGATCAATCCCAAAGTGCAGCCATGCCAACTTCTAAACGTTCTCTTGCTAAATTTATGCATGAGTCCATATATCAGTCCCGCGATTTCCTGAAAGATTAACTATGTTCAATTGCACATTCTTCAATCCCTTTTCACCTTCTGAACCTCAGGAGCATCAGACTGGCTGGTATACTTCCTCATCTCCTGAGTCATTCCTAGCGAATCGATTAGTTTTGCCCACTTCACATGGTCTTGCGAATCATCTCGTGGCGCTCTCATAACCCATTTCCTGGGAGGAAGCATATATTTCTCGAAGGCGCTCTCTTTGTAGTGAGCCATGTATTGACCAAGCTCATTCATCAGAGCGATCCGAACTTCGTGGGCCTGGTGTGCCTGAAATTGTTCGAATGTTTGTTGAATCAAAGAAGGCAATTTACATCCTTTTGATTCGATCTATACCAAAATCACGCTAGTGAGATTGTTAGTTTGGTATAACATTACCTCAAGATTCATTCCGGTCAAGTCCTTGTCTTCCTCATCACGCTTTTTGGCCTGTCTTTCTTCGAATTTCTTGTTAATCAGTTTGGCTTGTTCACGCATCTGAAAAATAAAAAATTAAAATTTATATAAATCTCCCCATCTCTCACCTCTTCCGGATAAATTTGTGCTACCAATCCAATGAACAGCAGGTCGTGGAGTGTTTTGTGCGAACAATATGTCATCTGGAACTTAAAGGATCAGGATCTCAGTGAACTTGGATCCAAAATGACAGTCCGAACAAATCCCGACCATTTGAGTGGTTGGAAGATTTCTCGTCTGTAGATTGTTGAAAGTTCTCTTCTCCTCAACCATTCGATCCTTCCAATCTAGCAGTATTACTCTAGCTAGTTGAGCGGGGCTGAGAGATTCCAATTCCCTTTCCAACTCTTCAGGAATTCTTTCGACAGTTCGACTGAGCAGTGCAGCTGTCTTCCGTTCCATCGTTTCATAATACTTTCGAGGAATTGGACGACCCTCCTCGGTTCCGCGATACAACGCATATCTGGAATCCCTTTCCATCTCTGAGATCAGCTTCCAACAAGGTTCCTCTGCTTCAGCGGACTCCTTCTGCTGATGCACATGCTGCAATGAATCATAGACGTAATGGTCTCGAATGCACGCATGAAATAACAGAAAAATCAATAATGCTTGAGTGCTCACCTCCTTGAAGCGTGAGACTCGATCTAGAGCCGGTGCAACATCCACTGTTCCTGCAGCCGCTGCAGCTGCAGCAGATCTCGTCCTTTCCAGAAACTCCTCCGGTGAGGGATAGTCGCGGGGCCATTTCTCAGAAACAGTCTTCCTACGATCCTCAGCGATTGCAACTAATGCCTTGGCTTGAGTCGTAATCCATTTAGGATGAATGACAGTCTCGTCCTCTTCCTCATCTTCATCTTCTGATCCCGAACTGGAATCCTCATCGTCATCTTCGGGTTCATCTTCCGAATCTTCGCCGTGTTCTTGCTTATACTTCTCGTCCTTCGCCTTCATCTTCTCAACAAAGGCTTTCTGGAACGTTAATTATTTACAAACTGTTTTAAATTGTTTTTTTTGCTCTTTAGCTTCGAAAATAATTACATCGAAGATGTCAATGTTGAGCTCAACAGCGAGTCTCACAGCCGTAGCAGCGGCGAGTAACTGATCATTTGACATTGTTTCCTGAAATATATCATCATATTGATAAGATTTAGTAGAACACTGATCTAGACTAGTCTCCGTGATTAAGTTCAACTTTACATACCATCTTATCGTTGGACTGTCTCTCTTTCCATTTCTGCTCCATCCAATCAGAACTCAGCAGCTCTCTCAATTGAGAACCAGGAAACTTGTCGAGTAGAGACATGAACTCGTCCGAGATCTTCTTTTCCACTTCGAACAACTGCACTGCGATCTCCGCTCCACAAATCTCGCTAGGTTTCTGCAGTTTTCCCGTCGTAGGGCAGAAAAGTGGCATCATCGCAGCTTGGAGGCCAGCGGTCCACTGCTCTTCTAGGGCCGAATCCAACAAAATCAGAAGGCGCTGTAAAACAAGCAAGTTAGAGATGATCGCAAGAAGTGTTCTACCTGTTTGATCTCCACAAGCAGGTCGACTTCGACTGCATCCTCATTTGCCTCATCATCAAGAGCGATGGCCAATTGCTGCGATTCTTCTTCTTCTTCTTCCTCTTCGTCTGCTGTCTCCTTGATAGACAGAACCAGGTGAACGCAGGGAGTGTCAGTTTCGCTGAAATGAAAGCGATAAATATGGATTGACGATGGAACAACATACGTCTTCATCATAGACTTGGCGAAATCGATCGCAGTGGACAGATCGGCTTCTGACTCGAGGACGATGATCGATTCGTCGTCTGAGAGAGTAGTTTATTTATCTTATCAGCTATGTTTTTATCTTTCAATAATGTCAGCATTTGGTAATTTCATAGTCTATTGGATCAAGAACGTGTCAGCAGCGTATGATTAGCCATTCAACCAGTGGAATCGATACCGGTGGGTTCGCAGAGTGGTCTGATCTAACATGTAAGGAGTGGGGGCTGCTAAACCGTCTATGGCTATGCGTGTCCAGAGGGAAAACCGCGAGGAATTCAGTGGAAAACCATGCACAAGTGAGGGCGGGGGGGGGGGGTGAGTAAACAGGGTGCGCACCTCTCCAGAACAGCTCGAACGGTCTTCCGTTTGCGTACTTGTAGGCGTTCTGCATCACTACGTCGTAGAGCCATGTATACGCTAAGCCGCGCGACACAAAGGCGCTGTTTAGCGTCGCGCCGAACCTGTGCACACGACCCTCGCCGTAGGAAAGTTCGAAGTGAACCCTGTCGGTCATGACTCTGAAGTAGGCAAATAAAGTTAATTAGAGGAGGCGACTTCCTCAAGAGAGGCGTGGATGAATAAATGAAGCATGGGAGCTACGCAGCGTTTGAAAAAATGGGGCGGAGCTTGAGGTGATAAGTGCGAAAAAAGAATGCCTTGTGGTGTTTCAATGCCCTCTGGTTGGTTTTGACCAAAGGAATACAGGTCTTGCAATATACAAATGTTGGACGCTAACATTTAAAAAAATTTATTCAATATTGTGTGTTTGGATTGGGAAACATTCAAAATAATATAAATTTAGGAAAAGGAACGATTCATTCATGCGATTAATGTTCTGGTTGATACGGTGATAATGATTTCTTCGTTTGGCCGTAGTTTACTCTTGGAACATCTTGTAAACCCGTCATCGATCATCTATTAATTCCCATTTCGTGACTCTTCTTCAAATGTCTGATAAAACATGATTCATCCGTGCTTGTCCACTGCAAGTTCTTTGAAACATTATTTGAACTTGCGTCAGTTCAAAAGCTGAAAACGCTTCGGTGAGATGTCGATTGAGGTGATTCATAGTGATAACAGACAAAATTGTCACTTCCCATTCTATTCAATCTCTCGCTTTGGTTAGACGGGACGAGATAGTACACGAATGGAGAGAGGGAGATTAATAACACTGATAAGGAGTGTGTATAACACCGAGTCGAAGGAAGAAGCGGCAGTGTTTCACCATGATCCTCTCGCTGATCGTTGCCTCGACTCTGCTCTGCGCCGCCTCTGCGGTAAGGATTCATTTCCAAACTCGCAGGATCTCCTATTTGTTTATTCTGATTATCTATTGATAACTAGTGTTATAACGATTACAATGTGAAGGACGAGAATCTTCAAAGTGACGTCATACTTTTCCTTTCAGCAGCAATACGCCTACGCTGTGGACATCAACCAGCAGGCGACGGCGTCCAACTTCCAGTGCCTCCGTCAGAATTCCTATTCGACGGTCTTCGTGCGCGCGTACAAGCCGGACGGCTCCGGCTCCGTCGACTACAATGCGGTCCCCAACATCAACATGGCCTACAATGGTGAGTGGGCACCTTGAAAGATGAGAATATTGCTCACAAACACACTTCGATACCAAATGAGTCTAGTTGCGTAATTTCACCCAGTGTGGTTACCATTCCCTTGTGCCCTTGAGCAGAACTAACCTTGAGAAAGCGAAGCTTGAGCAGAAATGGATCACTGCATATTGGCCAAATGAATGAAGCACAATTCAGCCGGCCTCGGAATCGAGGTGTACATGACGCCCAACCCCACTTCCGGCAAGACGGCCACCGCTCAGATCGATGAGGTCGTCACTGCCCTCGTCAATGGAGGAATCAACGTCAGAACCATCTGGATCCAGGTACGGTAGAATTTGTATACATTCTCGGATATCGACTAACCTCCAATCCCTACGTCAACTTGCCAAAATGGCTTCACTTCTAGTCCTCGAATATTTAATTTTCCTAATTCAGGTCACTTCTCCCGTCAACTGGAACAGCAACCAGCAGACGAACACCAACTTCGTCAACCAGGCCATCCAGAGAATCAGAGTACGTTCCTCTCTATTAGCATCGTTTGAGTGGGAGTAATAAAAACGGCGCAATTTCCTGTTGATGCTGATCACCCTTGCGGACATGAGATCAGCATAAAATTTCGAGCAGTTATCACGGTTTGTTTCTCATTTGATGCTGGTCTTCTCATCATTTCGGGCATAAAATACACGAGATCATTTTATCACTGCCGGATTCGATGCTGATCGCTTTCTTATCAGCACTAAATCGTCGAGAAGAGGCGGATTATTGCCTCGATCGTCGACGATTTTCTGATAAGAAGCGTGGGCCGGGCGCACCTCATTTCCGGCCCTTATCAGGAGCATCAGTCAATTTTGTGGTGTTTTAGACTCATGTCATGTTATCGAGAACGAGCCTACGGTTTTCGCACTTTCACCTTGACGAATGCTGAGGCTAATCTTGTCCACTTACTACAACGATGATGTCATTAAAGCACAAATCATGACATTGCAGGCTCGCGGAATCCGCCCCGGAGTGTACACGAACAACTACGACTGGCAGCAGATCACCAACCAGGCTAAGGGACTCGGAAACGATGTCATGCTCTGGTGAGTGAAGCCATTGAATGAAAGCGAACAGAAAACAAAACAAACGGGTCAGAAGATATGTTTCGGAAAGGGAATATTAGAGATAATTCAATTCGATTAGCAGATAAACTAAAGCGACCTCTCCAGGTACTGGAACGTGTACTCCTCGGGCGTCAGCGGTGAGACCGCTCCCAACTTCACCGACTTCCGTCCCTTCGGCAACTGGAACAGCGCCTCAGTGAAGCAGTTCGGACAGGTAAACGATTTGTGATTTCTAGATTCTATGGTTCAGTCGAGTTGTCATTTATGCTAATTACTGTAATTAATAATCTACTTCAGTACGAGTCCGTCTGCGGCTTCACCGCCAACAGAGACGTCTACCCCCTCTCGTCGGTCGTTCTGAAGGAGAAATTCATGAACACCGCCAAGACTATCAGAGACAAGAAAATCTATGTGGGAGGCATTGGATTGTAATCGAATTTTGGTGTAGAACGAGATAAAGATATTTTTCACTGAATAATGGCACTTTTTGTTTGAATCCATAATGAAAGTTTGAATGCAAGGAATGCATGCCCTGTGGAACGTCTTGACTACTTATTACGATATTTTAAATCTTCGGACAAGTGAGAAAAAGAAGCGTCTCAGGTAATCTTGACTCTTTTTCGTCTCCCCACTTATGAACGAATCAGATTTCAAACAATTTGGAATTTTTTTAACGATTTTTGTCCAGCACTTACTCCTGTTCTCCCACAGTCTAATTCTTCGCGAGAATTGTGTATAAACAATATGCTTTGCCAGAGGATGAGTCTCGATCAGATGACGCAGACGAAAGCAGAGGATAAGCAGCAGGAAGAGTTGGGTGAGGACACTCAGTCGATTGCCCCTGTCGAAAGCGTCTATCCTTCACTCCAACCCTTCAACAAGATGCCTTCGGTCAGTGAAAATATTATGAAACGTATCGACATATAAGTCAATAACAAATCATAGTAACTTCAGACACTTCGAGGCATGTTAGGTTCGGCAATTGCCCTGCAGGAAGCTCAAATGGACAGCATAAATAGTCTCTTGGACGAATTTGAGACGGATTCGAGCAAGCGTATGCCCGTTAAATTTATTGAAATTCACCGAGAAGTGAGTCTATTTGATAATAAACTAGCGCCTTACCAGGTGCTAGGTCCTGCGGACGGCGTGACCAAGAACCAATGCGAATTTATTTCATAACATTTTCCCAACTTGTCCGACCCAAGATAATCAATAAGTCTGCGATAAAACAATAAACACTGTTAGAAACAAAAGATTTTTATCGAAAGTGTGGAGAGGGTCGAAATGCTTGAAAGAACTTTGTATAATAAATGCGTAGCCAAATGTGATTCGAAAAGCTTATCGAAAGAAGTCGAAAAGGCGCGTCTCTTGCATCTCTCTCGTTTCTCTCACTAATAATTACTTCGTTCTCGTCTCGAATCTGCAATTAAAATATTAAAGTTTGAAAAGAGAAAAATGTTTTGGTGACGGGCCCTCCCTCCAAACCTCCCCCATCACCACCTTACTCTCACAATATCTCTCTCTGAAAAAAAAAACAAAATAAGATACTCTCTCGCAAATAAATTTGTAAAATAAATGATATGATAGCAATGCACCAATTGGGCATATCTTCGCGCCCATTTGGGATTTCGATAAATTCACATAGTTCATAACGAATGGTTTTGGTGATGGGCCCTCCCTCCAAACCTCCCCCATCACCTCCTTATTCTCACAAAATCTCTCTCACAAAAATTACTGAAAAAAATGTTCCTCTTGCTAATAAATTAATTTTAATTTTGATATAATTGTTCAAAATACAATCATTTAGTTGATGATGTTGTCGTAGACAACGTTCTTGACGACTTTCTTGTTTCCCTCCTCTTCCATTCGTCTCAGAGAGAAGATCTTGAGATCAGAGGGGGAGCGAACTCGAGAAAGCGCCACGTAATTTTGTCCATGAGCGAAAGGGTTTGTCCCTGTGCTTTGTTGACAGTCATGGCGAATGCTGGCCAAAGCGGGAACTGTGTTCGAGAGAATTTTCTTCCCTCCGTTGGCGACTCGTACGCACTGTTGATGCGAGGAATCGCGTGAACGTGCGTGTTCTTCGAAGTGCCAGAAATGTTTCTGCACATTATGCAGATCACTTTGCCTGCTGTGTTTCTCACGAAATCTTCCACAATCATTCGAGTCCCGTTGCAAAGGCCAGCCACAATGTTGAGGTTTCTCAAAAGCACGACAGGGGAGCCAATTTTCAACTTCAAAATGTGAGGCGGCATTCCTGCTGGTGTAAGTCCTTGAAGATCCTCCAGAGTGTCAAGAGGGAATTCGTTGTCAGCACTAATTTCGTGTTCCGTGGTCCCAATCAGTTCAATCATTTCTCCCTTGAAACGCTTCATCAAGCTGGCGTTCAAGTCGAGCACTTCCTTGTTTGTCATAGCCAAAACCATTCGTCCAGTCATCTCCATTGGATTGTCAAGTACTTCCTGAGGGAAGACGTGATCGATCACTTCTGCTTTCGTATTTCCAACAAGATATTCTGGTATCTCGATCATCTTTCCGTCGCAAATGTTGATTGTCCCTCTTCCGACCTTCTCAAGCCATTCTCGGAATTCAATTTCTTGGTCGTTCACACGAAGGTTCTTCGAGAGACGATGAATCCGAAATAGTGGCCACAGGTCCGAAGCTCCCTTTAGAGTGTATGGGATAATGGCTTCGTCCCTCACTCCCGGAACAACGCACAAAGTCTGCTTCCAGTCGCCACAGAGAAGCACAGTAACACCGCCAAAGGGCAACTGACTACGTCCAACTGGGACGATGTTCCTCATCGTGTCGTTCACGTAGTACATCACGAACTTGTTCATCATTGGGGCTTCGTCCCAAATGATGAGCTCAGTACCATTCAGGTACTTGCCCACAGGTGACGTAATATCCTTCTGCGGTTCTACTCTAGTATTCAAATGGAGGGGAACTCCGAACGTAGAATGGACAGTTCGTCCGTTTCTGAGCAGAATAGCAGTGACGCCGGAAGACGCCATCACTATTACTTTCCTTCCCTCCATTATGGCTCTGTTGATGATGTAGTTGGTAACGACCGTCTTTCCACACCCTCCACTCGCTTGCATAAAGTGCAACTGGCCAACGAGTTTGTGTTTGAGTGAGTTGAAGACGGCCTCAGCAACTACTCTCTGTTCGACCGTGAGAATTTTGTCCGTGTTCTTCATTTCTGCCTCGATCTCAGCCATTTCCGCGTCCTTTTCCTCCTCGTCTTCTTCCACTTGCGAGTCATCGAGCTCGGGAAGATGGACTTGACCAAGTGTCAATCCATGGTGTCTCAGAATGGCTCTGAGGTGAGAAAGGGCCACTCTGTCTTTCTTTTCAACTGTCATCTTATTCTCCTTGTCCCTTGGATGCATGTAAGTCTTGTATTTTGTCCAGAGCTTGGGGATGTCTGCCGCGAATCCTTGAATGACAATAGTTGCGAATAGGGATCGCATTTGGTTTGGGAAAAAGGAGTGCGAGACCCTTTCGAGGCATTCGTCCCATTCAGTTTCGTCCCTGAGGAAGCCCTTTTTCCGAGCAGCCTCAGCAAAAGTCGTGTACTTCTTTCCGTTGCTGTCCTTCAGCAAGTCGTCGTAAGAAGTGTAGCCTTTGGCGCTGAGCACCATCACGTAGAGGGCGTACAGCTCTGTTCTCCTGGGCGAAACGGGTGTGAGTCGAGTGACCTTTCGGATCTTGTTCCTGTACGGAACATACTTAAAATTCTCCACTTTCAGCCTTTCGTCGGCTTCAGGAAAAGTGAGTTCCCGTACAGAAACTTCCTCGCCATCCACATCGACAATCATGTTCTCCTTACACGCCTCCATGTACATCATGAACTTTGACTTCGCTCGGGCTGATTTTTCCTCCACAGTTTCATCGTCGTCTTCGTCTTCGAAAATGAATCTCTGATCTCCTTCAAGATGCACACTTAGAGTGGAAACCACATGGCTCATTTCGGCGTGATCCATGGACAGAAGTCGAAAACAGGCCTCCGGTGCACTTTTCACACGACACGACATGTACATCTTGGTTTCGTCGTAATCATACACCCACTCGCCCTTTTCCTTCCTCATTCCAGAGACCTTCGACAAGTCACCCTTGTTCGTGATGAGAGTCTTAATCTCAGCGAGACACTGGTCAAATCCTTTGAAGAAGTACTTGTACAGGTACCGTTGCGATTCCACACTTGCAACTACCTCGACGTTAATGTGGCACCCGTACTTTGCAAGGAGCCAACGATTGTGGGGGACCACATGTCGATTAGTCGCCACTGTGGGTTTCTTCTCATCGCCAAAGACAACTTTAGGACCGTCTTTCGAGCGCCTGTAGTTGGCAAACTTTCCGTTCTCAAGAGTCGTTTTTTCTTGAAAGTTCTTTGGGAAACCCTTCGCGCACTGCGGTGCTTTATGCAATCCAATCCTGCATCCAAATCTGCTCCCGTTGTCGTGGTCGCATGGTCCGTGCACCATGTTTTTCTTGACCACTTCGAAAACTTTGAGCAGTTTTTCTTTCTGATCTTCTTTCAAGTTCTGGAACTCTGGGCCTTTGATGTCCGGAAACTCGGCACTAATCAGCTCGTCAATCATGTCCTCAGTGATGTCTTTGTCGAGAGTCATCAAAATGTGTGCATGAGGAATTCCTCGCTTCTGGAATTCCTTCGAGAGCACGTGTGCTTTTACTTTTCCTAGCACTCCCCTCTCGAACAAGTCCTTCTTCAGCTCTTTCAGAACAATGTCAAAGGTTCGCACCAACATCATTGGATCATCGTGGGGAGTGTTGTTTGGTGCTAAGTTCGCAATGATCGGGTCCCACGACATTCCGCTTGTGAAAGTTACGAACAGGTGAGACTGTCCAAGTCGCCTGTTGATAGCCATCGAGTCGTGGTAGCTCTTATCTTTGTGTGCACGACCACCGGGATACGAGTGAGTCATGGTCACGTAGGTTCCGAGCTTGATTCCACTCTTGGCCAGCTCATTCTCGACGTACTCCCGATGTGCGTTGACCGATGTTCCTTTCAGTTTCCCTCGATCAAGCTGGATTTTTCTCATGTAGCTCAGTTTGGTGAATTCATCTCTCGCTTCCAAGCTGATCACAAATTCTTGGGTGAGCTTGCCAAATCCGAGTACTCGATGATTTTCAATCTTTCCAAAGTGTCTCAGAAGAGCAACAGAAATCTCTCGAGCACTCAAATTCTTGTCGTCACTTTTTAGCTTTCCCTTCGTGTTAATGCGTTGCAAGCCCATGTTGAAGGGTTGCTCGTCGAAGAACAAGAATGGAAACTTCAGGGAAAAGAAGTTTGCACTCCAAGGAACGATGTTGATGCACTTCCTGTGAATGTTGTGCCTCGGGAAGACAAAGGTTCCTCTCGCGATCGCATCATAGTCCAATTGCCCGTCGTCAGTGGTGTAAATGGCAAACACTTGATTATCCACAACGGGCTTGGTCATAGTTCCGGGGTGAGAACCGTTGGCCAAGTGATGCAGGGATGGATCCAATTCTCGTTTCTCTTTCAACGTCATCATCACATGAGGCAAGTTTCTGCCCTCATTCTCGCACTTTTCAATCACGTCAGTCATGAGCTCATGCATCGCTTGGTAGGCTTTCGTGAATGGGTTATTCTCTTGTACAATTTTTCGAAGAGCAAGGAACATTCTTTCCACAGACTTGACAAGTTTCTTTCGGTTTCCTCCGAAGTACGCAACGAAATTGCTCAGTGCTGTGCTCTCCGAACAGTACGACAACTGGGCAAACTTCATCTGACTCTCATCCTTTGCACTTAGATTGCAAACTCCGTTTAGATATTCTCCTTGTAGAATGACCGGTACAGGACCACTCGCTGGCAGATCCTTCTTCGAAAGGAATGAAGAGTTCGGTCCTACGAAGCCAAGGAAGCTGTTGATCTGTCGAATAGCTTTCATAGCCTTGTCACCAACAGCACTCATCAGGTACTCTCTCTCACTCTTCATGCACTCGGGAGTAGTCATGAGCTCGTCAGGAATCATGACTGATCCCGACTTGCAGCAGAAACTCGGCGGTTCCTTTGGGAATTTTTTCGCCTTACAGTAAGTGCAAAGAACGAAGTCGTCGAATTCGAAAGAGTTAGGAAGCGGATTCCTGTGGTACGCCGCCTGGTTCCGCACGTAGACTCTTCCCTTACCAAGCTTCGTCATCGTGTACTTATTTTTCTTTGTTGCCATTTCTTTCGCTCTTCCAGTAGCGGCACGAATCCTGTTTTGCGATCCTAGCTTCTTCAGTTGTCTCTCAGTTAAGACCGTGGACTCGTCCATGTCCATTTCCGCATCTTCGTGACAATCCGTAACTACCTTCTGCAACCAGGGAATCGATTCGCGGTCCAACACGTTTTCCACAATTTTCTTCTGTTCTTCAATGTCGTTCTCGAAATTTCCTGTCAGAACGCCGACTAATCTGCTGCAAATAAAAATTCCTGAAAACATAGGAAGTCGTCCAATCTCATTGGCAGCGTGCATACTGTGAGAGGCACCTTTGATGCCGTACTTCTCAAGCATCTTCTTGGCACCCTCTCTAATTCCCTTGCTCAACTGGTCGTTCCTTGGGTAGAACACGGAACCCTTCCACTTACTTCCAGCAGTCTTGTCAACGATCAGCAAACTATACTCGTGTTTGCTTTCGTCGGAGAAGAACGGGATTATTAGACGCTTCATTGTTTTCAGAGGGAATGACAATTTATGAATTTTGTCAATAATTCCATCGAATTGCCAAGCAGAGACAGGAAAGACAAAAGTGTCCATCTCTTTCGCTGTAGTTATCTCGAAGAAGTCATCTATCAGTTGCGGCTCCATTTTCACATTGCGGTTTGGTTCGTTGGGTGTTGCTTGAGTAGGATCCGTTTTCTTGCACTTCGGATTTTCTGCAAATTTCTTCGACTTTGAAGCCGATTTTTTCTTTGTTTCTACACTGATTTTCGATGGCTCAGTGAGGTCGATCATTTCGATATCGTCGTCGATATCGATCACAGACCCAGAAGTCATTGCTCTCGCAACCGGATTCCCAGTTGTCATCTTTCCTGCTTGATATTCAGCAAACCACTTGTCTGCAGCTGCTTTATCTTCCTTTCTGATTCTTGTCATCTCTCGGCAGTCGAGAATTTTCCCGTTCTCGTCTTTGACATCGACATGTTCCGAATCCATAATCTGATTCATCATCATAGCTCTTTCTTCTCCCAAGTTCAGATTTTTCGGAAGCTGACGTCCACCGAGAAAATGGAAAGCGTGAATGCACACATAAATTCCACAGTTGTAGCTGTCCTTCTGTTTCAAGAATTGGCCAG
>LS553667.1:48027-75409 GCA_900490775.1 Pristionchus maxplancki
GGGGATGGCGCGCGCCCAATCTTTGGATCGGGATGGCCCCATAACACCATTTGGGCATTTCTTCGCGCCCATTTGGTATGGAACCATAACTCCATTGGGAGTGGCTCTTTGCGCCCATTTGGGGATGGCGCGCGCCCAATCTTTGGATCGGGATGGCCCCATAACACCATTTGGGCATTTCTTCGCGCCCATTTGGTATCTCACTGTCCTCTCTCCTCTCGCCCTTGTCCCTCGCTAATCCAATTTATTCCGCCAGATTCGGTCTTCCACCAAGATATCGAAACGCGTCTAGGTATATGGGACTAGCTATGGCCTCCGGCGAAAAAGGGGGCGGGGCCATTCTGGCGCCAGGAGGGGTCATATCGAAAAACCGAATCCACGGCTGTTCTTAGAATGAAAAGTTACCCTTGAGAGCAACTTTTGAGCGTTTTCGATTTTTGAACCTGTTCCAGACCCTTGTTGAACCTTAGGCGGTCAGCCTCATATAGGGGATTACCACCATCGTACTTTCCAGTCCGACAACGAATCCTGGAATTTTTCTACCAGCTTTTATTCCATTCGAGCTCTCCGAATGTGGAAAGCATCTATTATGGCGGCGTTACATGACCTTGGTATTCCTGAAAATGCACTGAATTTTTCAAATTCATGGTTAATGGTAAATGTCTCTTTTATCTCTATTGTTAATCCATCTTGGTAGGACCTCACAGCGACGTTGAAAGAGGAAGAACTTGACAAGTTTCTCAACTATATTCAACCTCTGGCGCGGAAAAGCCATTTCGAAAAAGCGAGCATCAGGGACGAAGAAGATGAGATTATTCGACTGTTTGCAAGGTTTTTCGATGGAGCATCAGTGAAGGAGATGCGTTTCGATCACGACAGTGAGGACAAACATAACGATTGTTTGTATGTTGCTTCATTTGATTCAGCAGACAACTTTGATATTCAGTGACGGATGGCTTACCATTGTGCGAAGAATGAACCCATTGTCAATCGATTACGTCCAAGAAAATATTAACTACACGAAAAGTATGCATAATTAGGCTTAAGATCGATGATATGCATAGCTTTCAGCTCTTATCGATTTTCTCGAATCCTCAGCTGAAATTGTAAACAGTATTTCGATAGGAAGCTTCTTTCAATTAGAAACGACCACACATAATTGTATTCCTCTGAACAGCGTGCAGAATATATTGAGTAAAAAGTGCAGCTATCTGCATATCGGAGATGAGACGAGTAAAGTGTCCTTTGCTCAGGTTGAAGATTTGGTTCAAGTACGCGATATAATTAACTTTTTTATTGACAATCAATATTCAGTTTTTTCAAAGCACTGGAAAGAAAATATCTCTAGTTATTCCAACCGATGGTTCTACCGAAAATGGTCAATTGATGCAATACAAATTGCAAAATAACTTTTATAACAAGTCTTCGCACAAGAAAGGACTCTTGTTGATCGAACACTTTGACATGAATCCAAGAGCTGAAGGTACGTTGATGGTTGAGGTGCTCAGCCCAAAATGCTTTCTGTTACTACGTTTTTTTTAAATAGTCCGGACATACCACACACGGATGTGGTGTGGTAGAACGCCTTTTCCAACACTCGTCAATTTCCCCATATGCGCATCGAACTGATAATAACTTGTAGATGATGACGTCATAAAGTGTTTCGTGGCCAGAGAATCGAACCCCTCAGCTATACCTAAGAATCTCGAGAGAAACATGTTAGTTATTTTAATCATAAACTATAAAGCATTATGTGCAGTTTAACCGACGACCTGTGTATCCAACTGCCAGACTCCAATAATGATGCGATGCTATTAAAATCATGTGAGAAGGACATATCAGTGAGTTGAAATAATTACCTGTCTTCTTTTCGCTTCTTCATACATTAATTTAAGAAAACAACTAATGAATGATAAGCAGATGCAAATCATTCAATTGCAGGATATTCGTCATCTTTTGTGCAATGTTAAGGATCATCAAAATGTTTTCTCAAAGAATCTCACCGAACTAGCAAAAGAAGTCACTGAGAATGCCAACAATCGAGTGCTTGTCACTGAATTGTCCTTAGATTCGCCAAAGGGTCTATGTAAAATGTGCCTTAAGTTTGATTCCTCTCTACACCAATCACTATGGTTGACCTACATTAATTGGGCATTATTTACGTGCGGTGTTCCGGAAGAATCAGTTGAAACGTACAACAACGTAAGTGAACACCACGCCAGGCTGCGTAAATATACCTTTTAGCGAAAGCAACACTGGATCGCTCGAAATATCACGATAACAATGAAGACTGATATATTTGGAAAACTGATTCAATATCTGGAACCATTAGCCGATCGAACGATCTTTCAACTATTATCATTCAAAGACACATTTATGGATTGTTCTAATTACGGAACTATGATTATCATGTGTGCGGTACTGTTGGAGGGTGCTTCCGTGAAATGGCTTAGGTTCTTGCTGCGATACGAAAACGAGAAGAAATGCGATGTTTCCGATTTGTGCGTTTTATTTTTATTTTTTAGTTTATTGTAAATAGAGCACATTTTAAGTGGTCCCTGGATTAACCTGATACAAAAAGCTCGACCATCAATACTTGATTGGGAACTAAAATCTCTTACACAAGGTATGGTATGTCAACTTATTGCTAATGTCAATTACACTTCCAGGATTGGTGATTTTTTTTACTATAGCGGCGAGTTACGTGAAAATGATACGCATACAAAACTCGGCATCCACTGCGACAGAAAAAGATTCGCTGCCTAGCTCATTTATAAAAGAGCTCCTGAAAAGAAATTGCAGTTATATTATCGTCAGCGACTCTATCACCAAACTGTCCGTTCCTGAAATTGAGGATTTGTTGCAGGTAATTTCTTGCAATTTTGCTTGTTTCCCTCCAGATTTTTCTCATTTTCCAGTTCTTCCAACACATTGACAAGAGAGTTTCCCTGGCTGTTCCAAATACTCCTATGCACACTCAAATTGGAGAGTATAGTGCGAGAATGGCAACTCGTGGAAGTTTTAATATGAGGAATGACATGCTAGTTATTGAACATGTTGATATTACACTAAGTGCAGAGGAAATGTATCGATAATGATCTGCATTGTCTCTATTTGTATGCCGTCTTGTAAAACACATGCTCAAAAAAAAGTTCAAGCAATTTTCAATCTGTGGAAGATTTAAACAATGATGGTTGTACTAGAAACAGTCAGCAGAAAGTTATTCCAAAGCACACTCAAAACGGAGAAGAAGATGGAATAGAGCGTGAATAGAAACTCGCATATTTTTGAATGCGAGTAATGACATGATAATTATAGAAGATGTTGATATTAACCAAAGTATCGATCATAATCTGCATTGTGAGCGTCAGATTGTATTTGCATCTCGTTTTGTGCTTAAAACACATTTTGCAAAAAATTTCCCGAACTATTATAAATTGTTCAATTCACAATCCGTGATCGATAGAACAGAAGCTATGCCATGAGGCACAAACACCCTCTGGCACTCCTCCATTGATTCGCCGAAGCTCCGCCCACTCAATTGCCATGTGGTCGGATGCTCGAGATAATTCATTCGTTCACTGTCACCTCGCTCGAGAGGTTGAGTCGAAGTTTGTGCCCGTTCATTATCTGATTCACTTTAATTTCATATCCATCATTGTCTTGTTTCATTGCAGAATCATGACTTTCGTTCATTTCAAGCTGGCCTACAATGGAAAGACCCATCGGTAAGCTACTTTCTTTCTCAAATCAATTGAGATTAATGAAAACATGATTACAGCTTTGCTCCTACCGTAATTGGAGATGGACTCTTCAAAGAAGTGAGGGGTCGTGTAGCGAAGATAGTTCAAGATGAAGATTTCAGACTCTTCTGGAACGGTCAGTTCATAACATTGATCATGCCCAACAAATTAGAAAGAGTCCAAACTCTAGTCATTTTAGACGGAGAATCGAACGTACTCATGGAGTCAGCGGAAGATATGTCCACTGCAGTGGACTTTGCAAAGGCGGGAGCGATGTGTGTTCATCTAAATGTGTTTCACAATTTAGCACTTTAAAATTGTCAGAATCACATCATTATTCCAGGTCCAACAGGCCTCCTTGCGTTCATCTCTCAGTCATGATCCCTCGTGATGATGAGCCAGAGGCTGCAGCAACTGCTGACGACCAGTCGCATCCTGCAACTGAAGCTCCTCCGACTATGAAAGTCAGTAGGCAAGCATCCAAGAGATATAACGGCACGCACTCGAGGCCTGATTTCACGAATTCTTTCCAGTCTCTACGCACGATGCTCAAATCGTCGAATGAACAGCAGAGGCTCGAGATTGTGCAGATGCTCGAGAATCTTGAGGCAAACAAAGACGAGCGCCTCGTCGTTTCGTCCTTCCGCATTCGAGGCGATGTGAGTTTATTGGAGCAAGAATTCTGATCGGGAAAGGAATACGCATGGTAATGGCGAATATTTCAGCAAACGACATCGGAAGCCACCCTAACGCTCTACTTCAATGCTGCTTCTGATTTCGCACTGTGGAAGGCCTGTCTGGCTGGAGTTCTCAACCATCTGATCCTCCCAGAGAACTGCCTTTTTAGTGGTGGATACAATGTAAGTTGCACAAAAGGCGTAAATTGGCAGAATGAAAATACATGAAAACTGATTTTTGCAGAACAAACTCACTGTGACTCTTCCTTCTGGCATTGTCGGTCGACTACTGGAGTATCCTCATCCACTCGCCACTCACACCCAATTTCTTCACGTCCAAGTGGACGGAGACAAACAGATTCATTGCCAGACCGCTCGATTCCTCAAAGGCGCAACTGTTCAAATGCTCACGCTGACTCAGGAAGAGTTCAACAATGATCAATGGTGAGTTGTGACTTTCAGGCGGTTAGTAGATAATGAATAACATTCCAGTTTCGCCTGGTTTGATCTGGTGTGCAGAGTGAAACCATCCACGCTCCGAGTTAATCGTCTGTTGCCTACAATTGGTGAGTCGACTCGAATGATTGAACAAGGCGCTCCTGCACTATCGCGGGCATCGAGTATTAACCGACCACGAAACTTGCGAAAAGCCATTTATTTTCATTTCACCCAATTGGAGTGTCCTGAATCTGGTTAAAACATCGACTTCCCAGCCCTGACGACCTTCTTGATGCAAGCGGCGAACGAGGTCGACTCCATCTGGATCGGCAGTCTCAAGAGCGATGAACCGTTCCCTCTCTCTGTAATGAAAGCGATGCTTCGCAGAAAGTGCACCCACATTCACATCAGCGATGGCGTCACTAACATCTCGCTGGAGCAAATCCAGGAACTAATTCAGGTGCGCTGAAATTCGTAATCCTTCAAGCATTTAGTTCGGAAACCCATATTCAGCTGTAGAAAACTGACAATGAACTGAGACCATTTAATTTCTCTATCGGTTGCAATTCAATTCCAGATCCTTGTCATCTCGGGCAAGCTGGGAACGCTCATCGTTCCGTCCTACGACAACTTGTTCGAACACATTAATGGTATTAGCGGAGATTACGGACTGACGAAAATCTCGGCGAGAAGCTATGAGAAGGAGAAGAACCGAGTTATCATCGAGCATAAGGCTAATGGAGGGAGAAAATGAAGGAAATAATATGATCCAGTGTGAAACCAATCTCGCGATAAAAGAATTTTATCAAATGCATGCAAGATTAATACAAATTATGCGATATGCGACAATGCACTCGAGATTCAAAATACCGGAAAAGCTGGACTAGTTTCCATACTCGTTCAGCAATGCAAAGTTCTTGCTATCATGCGAACAAGATTAAAGAGAGGATGGAGAGCTATTGTAATAGATGTTTATCGTCTCAACCAAGTAAGCGCAGCAACCGACGCGACTCCGATGCAAGCGGGAAGAGTGTAGTCGAGCTCCTCTTCCTCATCTTCGTCGTCATCCTTCTCATCCGTCGAGCAACCGACGAAGGTTGGTGTGGCGAAGCGACGCTTTTCCTGAAAAAAATGTTTTATTCATGGGATTACACATAATTTGAGGTGATGAAGGCGTAGAGCTGACCTCTAGAACGCTTTGCAGTGAACAAGCTCGGTTCTTACACTTCTCTGCATGCTCAAAGCCGGCGTCCTGCCCGTTCTTCATTACTACCTGTAAAATAATAATATTTTTGTTTTTTTCATTAATTTTGTTTGTTTGATGGTTAAAATAAAACTCACATTCACATACAATCCCTTGCTGCCTCTACGCAACTCCAGCACAAAGGCTGAGGAGAAGGCGGGGGTTTGGTCCTGCAAAAATTTTTCGAATTTTGATCTTTGATCGCTCTTTGTCATGAAAAGGTAGACTCACTCTGAACAAATAAACGGCATCGAAGAGCTGCGCGATTGCTAGCACGTTTGTGTCGTGCTGAAAGGTTATTTTTGTACTTATTTTGTAAAATAGTTTCAAATATGTTTGGATAACGACTCACAGTGTAGTAGACACGGAAACGCGCGAGGTCCTTGCAATCCTTGCCGCACTCTGCTGCCTGAAACAAGTATATCAACACTTTCTAGTGATAATAATGACTTTTCATCTACTAAGAAATTGACAATTTTTTTGTAAAATTCTCTATTGTCTAGCTGAATCCTTTACTTTTCGGTTCATTCTCGGAATGTCAATAAGGCCACACCTTCTCCATATTCCTCAGCATCGTATCCATCAGCACTCCCACCGTTCTCACTGCTCTTTCCTCGTTGTAATCGTCGCCTCCGCCGCCCAGCATTCCGACGTACTGCAATGGGATTCAGGGTTAGTGGGGAATTTAGGGATGATCGTGAAGTTGGTTTCTAAGTTTTCTCTTCCAAGGGCAATCCGTAGTGCAATCATCAGCAGAGAACACATTTTGAGAACCGCATGAAACACATTTCATCCCTGCAGAAATCGTTACCTTGTACATCAACCACTTCGCTCCTCCATCTCCGCACTCTCTCTGTTCTTCACTCAGGAAAGGTCGAGTGAGGTCGTTGCTGTTCTCAGAAATGAGCGCGTCGAGATCGCGAAGGGGGACGTTCTGAATATTATTGATATCTTTGTGTTGTTGTTGTTGTTTTTCCAGCTGAAAAATACCTTGCAGTCCTCGGGAATGGGAACGCGAGCCATCGTCTTGATGACTTGGATCTGAAAGAAAGCGCATAAATTTTTCGTCCACACTATCGAACAGCCACGAGTTCGAAATATCGCTTGCTGATAGAGTGCGCGAAATGAAGAAACTGCAGACAGTACTCCCTCACCATTCGCGAATCGCCCTCCCCATCGTCCTCGAATCCGTACTTCTCATACATGTCATCCCAGTTGTCGGGGCATTGGGTATCGGGCACGAGCATCTAGAAGTTTCTATCTATAACCTGACAGATTGTAGCATGAATCGCATAAATGGCTTTAAACTGAAGCTTGAAACCAACATGATCCTCCGCGATGTTCATCTGTGTGAGAATCGGCGGTAGAATAGCGTCGCCTTTGGCTGTCCTGCAAACGTTTTGTTATGTTCTTTTGATACATTATCTCCTCGTGGATCGGGTTAGGTTTCACAGACAAACTAAACTGAGTGAGTACTGAGTACAACAGTCATGGGCCGCTTTGCTGTTTTAAAAATATTACTTATCGAACAACCCAGCAGCGAAGCTCTTCGCACTCATGAGAACACGAGGGACTGCCGAGGATTGGAAGTAGATCTGGAAGATGTCAATCTTTGCCTTGACAAAATACGGCCAAGTTCTGCCGATGAGAGAAGGGAATGTGTGAATTAGAGGAGAAAAGGTGTAAGACTACCTTTTTACGCACTCACCTGACTCGGTACCATCCTCCTATCGATGAAACCGCTCTCAACGTATCTCTTACGGAAATCGACGCCCTGTTTGTGCGCATTGTCGATTCCTTGCTGAATTGTTTTGGATTGAAAAAAAACAACAACAAAAATACAAAACAAAACAATTTCAAAACCTCACATCAGACAGATGCTCGTGTCCTCTGAAGAAGACTTCCTCCGAATTCGGGGCGATCTTGCCTGAGGTACTCGCGCGGTCCGCGTGACGGATTACCTGATGAGGACCATCACTTTGTTTCTCACTTGGATGATGAATGGCAGACTCAAAGCAGAATGAATACGTTTCATCCTTCTTTTATAATAGAATGAACAATAGTCCTTGGATTTTATCGTAATCGATGCTCAATTCTAAACGAACTAACCACTTGCACCAGCAGCAGTTCGTCCTCCTTCTCCTCCTTCTTCTCGCTCGTATTCACATTGGCGTTCGAATAGACGACAGCAATGCCTAGGACGAGACAGAGCCAGAGACGGCTCATCTGAAGTATTTAGGATTTGAAAACCAGATGATACAGCGCGAAAAATTTAGTATCATGCGCCAATAGAAACTCGAAGCTTGAGCAAATAGTCGTTTCGGAGAGACCAGATGTGTTTCAGAGGGCAGTGAAATGAAGTATACACGCACAGAGCCCTAGAGTAAAGAACGCCGGTTCATTTTATGTGATAACGAGGGAGCAGATGCTCGATTTAATCAGATAATAACCGGCCACTGATAAAGGGTGATAACTCTAGGATAAGGTAGGCAGTGACAGGCCGACGGTCGACAGACTGTATGAGCATTCCTTACTTGTTTAGAGTCGGAAAGGATAAACAACGCGTGAAAATAGCCCCTCGAGGTAAAAATATTAGTGAATCATTCCTTGTTTTATGTGATAGTTCTCGTGTTGAACAGCAAAAGAATGCAGTCTAGTCACAGTCCCAAGCAGGAAAACATTGAGAAAGTGAGAATTGTTGCGCCGAACTGTCTTTTCCTGTCAGCAAAAAAACCTGAGCGAAAGTGAGGCTTTCGAAAGGGCAAAGCTATGAGGAAACTGAAACCTCCCCACCTTGCGCTATTCCTCTTCTGATGTTTGCTCAATTACGAATTGCGCTAAGATACTTGCTATCAGAGTGCCTATCAATTCTCTGGGCAAATAAAAGGCTGCGCGCCTATTCAATAGAGAGAGAGAGAAAGGAGATAGGCGAAGTGCTCTCTCTCTCTACATTTCACGCGTCTTTGTCTCTCTGGTCGTCTGATTCTCTTCATTTCACACTTTCTCTCGCCCTCAGTCACCACAAAATGTGCACAATTTTCTTCCCAGGCGCGAACTGCGCTCACTCCATCACAGAAATGCACGAGGATAAGGCAAGTTTGTCAATCACCTTTATTATTTTAGAAAGCCGGAAATGTGAAAATATTCACAACAACCTGACAACCCCATTGAATAGCACAACCATGGGTGAATTGTCCCTGGAAGTCACAACCGTCCTGGTACCCATGGTCCTGGGTCCTCGCCCTTCATGGTATGGTCGAAACGGAGCAGGATCCGTCCCGTATCGATTGGGCGCTCGAGATCCAGAGTCCAGTCCGGATCGGGTTCCGTAGTTCGGTGCTGGAACTATTGAAGCCTGAACAGCGGAGCCGTAACCGGGATTTGGCGAGCCGGAACCGGAGCCGTATGGGTCCGTCTGCCCGGAAGATCCGTAGCCTCGGTCAGAGTTTGACTGTTGCCCATAATTATTCTCGAAGCCTGCAGTGGAATTGATTAGAGAAGCAAGTCGTTGAATACAAGGGTGGGTGAAACCTAACCTGCACTTTGATTCGGTGGCGGACTGGAATAGCCCGAGGGCTGGACCTCTGGACCTCGATATGCCGGGGTTGCCTCTCCATAACCTAACGATGGAGCAGTGTAGATAGTCGGCAGCAGTTGCTGCTGCGGTTGCTGCACACTGCTGTAGGGCGGCGGCGCTGGTCCACTACCGTACCCAGGGGTACCGAAGGAGGATACGGTGGCGTAGTTGGGGCTCGGACATGAACAGCGACCGGGCACGCCGTTCGGGCCGCGTGGACCTTGCTGCAAATGAATGACCGTCTTAAACGAGAAAGAGGCACTAACCTGCCCTTTGTACCCATCCTTGCCTCTTCTTCCTGGGTGTCCAGGACAGCCTTCGTCTCCTGATCCGCCCTGCACGTATTTCGCACGATTTAAGACTTATTCCACTGATTGGTACCTGTTGCCCAGGTCTTCCAGGCGTTCCCGACGCTCCATGTGCTCCTTTAGCACCAGATCGACCGGGTTTGCCTGAATTTATTGGTCCGATAATCTTTCAAGCCAGGTTCCGTACCGGGTATGCCGGGTCCGTAGATGTATCTGTAGGACACGCGCTGCGAGTGGTACGGCACAACCTCAGGCGCTCCCGGCGGACCCCTCGGGCCCGGAGGACCGGCGTCGCCTGGGGCACCGGGCGTACCCGGTGCGCCCTGGACAGCGACCGCGGGGCTGAAGCCGGGTTCGCCGGGCGGCCCCGGCGGTCCGGCTGGGCCAGGTCGCGGGGGCGGTTGCAGCTGTTGCTGCTGCTGCTGCGTGGTACCGGTGCCGGTGCAGCCTGAATGGGTCCTCGATTAGTGATGGGAGGAGGGTGAGGTACCGCAGGCTGTCTTGGTCGTCGTCTGTTGGTAGATACTCTGCTGGAAGGTGTTCACGCAACCAGCCCCAGGTTGAGGCAGCGGTCGAACTTGAATTAACTGTTGCTGGACGGGCTTAAAATGAATATTGGTAGGTCAAACTTGAGAAAACACACCTGTTGATATTGTTGTTGCTGCATCTGCTGCACTTGCTGCACTGGCAGCTGCTGCTGGAACGCATTCCTAAACGCCGGTTGAGGTACGGCATAGCGGTGCTGAAATGCTCGGACAGATAGGATTCACATTGATGATCAGGTATGTTTCATGGGACGGCTTTCATAAAGACATTCTTTCTCTCAATAATTTATGGACGACGTGGCCTTGAAAAGTAAACCCACCAATTGAATCTCCGCGTTCCTTCTCCTCCGCCTTGTCGAATACCCCTTCTGTTGTTGTACATTCTGGTACGGTTGCGCTGCAGGCGTTCTGTAGCCGGAACTCTGTATCTGCATGATTTCGAAGGAATCTGACCCTATTTTAAATAGACTATTTATTTCTTACCTGAAAGCCGGTCGGGAACGACGGCTGTCCGGGAGTGCCGGGAAAGCCGGGCGGGCCTGGTGGACCTGCTGGGCATGCAGTGGAGGGCATCAGTGGGCATACTAAACTTGAAAAGTTGTCAATTTTTACAATGCCCATCTTGGAGGAGAAACAATGCACTCTTATCGAACAATCAGAGTAGAGAAACAAGTGGTCACACTGAGCTGTGATTCTTCGTGTGATTCTGAGAACATTGCAAAATTCTCACCACACTGCCGGGGCGGATACGCATTCCTCGGCCATCTCCCTGTATGGTGGAAGTGAGAGGCGATCGTGAATTCCTGAAAAAAGCTTTGAATAAGATCAATTATTAAAGTGCATATTTATATTTACATGCGAGTCCATCAACATCTCCTTCGCTTCCAGATACCACTCGTCGATCTCAGCGTCCAGCATCTTGAACATCTAAAAATAATTTTTAAAATCTTTTTTATTTATTGTGGTCGGATCTGCTCGTAAAAGAGAAAATACATAAAAACAAACCAGAAACGTGATCAACGAGGTAGTGACTGCAGCCGTGCACCACATGATGGAAACGCTGAAGAGGGAGAGCGGCTGGAACATCGCGACCGGAGAATCGGAGCCGGGAAGTAGGAACTGAGTCCGGGAATTAGCCCTTGATTCTCAAAGTGTCGGGTCTACTGAAAGAAAGTCAGCCAATGAGCCTGAGAAAAGGGAACAGGGCTAATGAAAAGAGAGAGACAATCGCACCTCATTGCTTGTTATGAGGTCACGTCGAAATGGGTTTGTTTGAATTGAATGAGATCTCTCATGTCGTGATTCTCAAGTCGTTGAATACTGAAACGAGTTAATGAAAAAAAGATACGAATCATAAAAACAATGCCAACCGCCATAGATGAATCAGATAACAATGCGGATGGAGATAGAAATCAGCAGTTTTTGTTTCACGGGGCAACTACATTGGCATACAACTATCGGAAAGTGTCTCTGCCGTATTTTTGGAACTCGTTGACTTAATTTTTCACACACTGCTCACTGAATTGAGGCTGTGCTTCCATTCCAGATGCAAGAGCATTCCCCTAAAAATGCGTCAATCGTTGTCATGGAAGTCTCATCCGTCGATTTGAAACAGAGCCGAACAGCCGGAACATGCATATTGATCGACCTGTTGAGCAACGGTTGGAAATGTTCTGGGATTATTCGAAAAGTGAAAATATTTCAGGAAATTGTTCGAGTATGACGGTTCCTCTCGTATGGTTCAGAGATCATTGCCGGTTGGTCAACATAAATGTCTATTTTTTATTCTGTTTTTGAGATGCACTAAGGCGTGCAACGAAACAACCGATAAACACAAAATCTCGAATATCATGGATGAATCTCGAATTTCTGGACGGTAAGCTTGCTGAAATTTGCCAAACACAACCATTTAAGAGACTCCGTGACCTATTGCGATGAACAACTAACAATTGAATGGGAAGACGGACACATCTCGATATTTGATGCTGTTGAGCTAGTTCAGATGTTCGTGAAACCAAAACAGGTATGAAAGCCATTGTCCAATCGATACTCAAAGAAAATTAAGTTATCACCTCAGGAACTCCATCATCGCTGGATCGGATCAACTCTCAGGACAATTCCAACCTTGGAGAAGCAAGTCATGTTTTCCAGATGAGCTTCAACTAGAGTTTAGATCCACCTTCTCATTTCCTGAATTCGCACGGAATTTCGTTGATTTCGGAGTTGTCGCAGTTGACGGAATCGAGCACACGATCGAAGCAACGATGAAGTGAGTGAATTTCGGATTTACCTATTTTTTCGATTTTTACAGATTCGCTAATGAAATCTCTCCCATACACGGAACGTTTTTTGGCGCAGTATGGACGATAACCAACATGCAGGAGGAAAAAGTTTTAATTGATACTCCACCGATGCAAATAACTATTACTTGTGCAGGATAAATACCTCGCCGACTCTGCCCTCGCTAATGCGGAGTTAGCTCCACATACGGATATCACATTCTTCGAGCAGACTCCAGGAGTGCTGGTGAAAGATTTGTTGTTTATCTGTGAATACTTGTGAATCACAAACTGATCTATTCAGGTCTTTCACTGCTTGCATCCGGCAGCTGATGGTGGAGAGACAATGCTCATTGATGGGTTCGCAGCTGCGGAACGACTGAAAGAAGAGGTGTTTTGAACCAGAATCTTATCGGTTAAGAATTTTATTTTATCTAGAACTCATCAGCTCATCGGATTCTAACTGAAACTTCGATTGATCATCACTACACCGTTGAGGGCAGGTCATGGATTTCTTCAGATGCACATTATCTTGATTTTAGGTGAGGAACCACTGTTCGCATTGGCACAAGGCAAGCCGGTGATCGAGTTGAATGCGGATGGAGGCTATGCTCAGATACGGTAGGAGAGGAGGATTGACGAATGATTTATTTTCCTCAGGTTCAATCCAACCACACGCGCGCCTCTCCGTCTCTCTCTTGATGGAAGTGGCGGGCTGTCGAAGCCTGAAGATGTTATGGATTTCTATGAAGCATACGAGGTACTTAACCAAATTTGAGTCAGTGAAGATGAATTTCGATTTCAGGCATTCTCCCGTATTTGCTACGACCCATCAATGGATGTGAGAGTGAAGTTGCAGCCTGGCACGGTCTGATTTGTCCTTTTTATAAGAAAAAATTGGAAAATGTATTCCAGGTCCTGTTCATCGACAATCTACGGATTCTCCATGGCCGAACTGCATTCTCGGTCAGTTTTGAGTATTTTATCTGCTTTCTCAAGAGGCTCCAAGATTTGATTGAACTCTGCAGGGCTACCGTCAATTAATCGGATGCTACATCTCAAGAGACAATCTGATGGCGAAAGCACGAATTCATGTAAAGAAGAACATCCAAATATAAATGTCATCGTCATCGTCTTACTCACAGTACCTGTGTGATCTCATCTAACATTTCAACACTCGACCTTGAATCGTATTTCCTGTCAGAGAACACCCACAGAGTGCACCCTTGGGCGAGGCGAATGAGCACTTTCCACTTTCTCTGACTGGGCGAAGATCGCGGTATTGGGCGAGGCATCAACACGAAATGAGATTGCATGAGGAATGTGTAGTCAGGTTGGTCAGGATCGAGTGATAAATTAGAATGGAGAGACCTCGTATTCTGAACCATCGCGAGGGAATAACATGGTGATCATTTGATCCTGAGAAAATACGTGGAGTGAGCCTCTCATGTCTACGTGCTATTTCTGCAGTTAGAAGAAACGAGGGAATGTCTACTCTCACTTTCAACAGTCAGCTGATTAATGTGGCTACGAAGTGCTCTTCAGCGAACGTAATAGTTAGTGTTCATGGAAAGACGTGACTCATGGAATGATACCCCAATGGAATAATCATCTGTTTGGTAGCTATAGGATTGTCTGAATTCTCTCTTTGATGAATTATTGCATACCTTTCAGCAATGAAAGTGATCTCGACTCAATGGCCCGCTTCCGATCCGTCCATTTTCCTCCCGATTCGATGGATCTCCCTAGCCGCTACGTTATTGCCAGGTAAATTGATTTATTTTTGTTTGTTTATGTTTCGCCGATTTCTCAAAGAATCAAGCAAATCTTTGACTCTGATTCTTGGGACTTTCAGATCATGAAACTAAAACAATCCAATAATTCCAATTCAGCCGCCGGCATCTATTCTTGTGTCGCCTATACACTAACTATTGGGTCGGACGCGATATCGAATCTGTCCCTAGCAGGGTGTCCGGATGTGAAAAGGTAGTGTTTTCTAGGTTTCTATTTTTCGAAAACATGAAAATTATGAAAATATAATGAGATTTGCAGTTCCCTCCCTCCGGTCTCCTACTCTATCAGCAGTTGGCAACCGCAACGATTCATCTGGCTGCTAGTGCTCATGACGCACCTTCCAGTGCGCTTGCTGTTGGCGCTGGTTCGTTTTCTACTTGCGCTCTTCTAGTAAATATTCCCTCAAAGAAGGCTCGCTTTTTTGTTTATCGTTGACATAAAACTCATCGTACCATTCCAGATCCTTCCTCTAATCTGGCCTCCTGGCGCCGGCAGAATTTGGTTGTGGTGCAGCTACTTCGCAGAAGCCATTTCACTCGTGCTCGTAACGGTTTTTGATGTCGACTCAATTGCGGGATTTCGTGAGTTTCTCAACGTATTTTCTCTTCCAATATCACTTTTAATTCAGATATTCATGCCTTTTTCTTCACATCTTGGGCTCTTTCCTGCATTGTCAGCATGGTGATGGGTAACCATCTGATGCGATGGACGAGGTTGAAAGACAGGAGCCAAATGGTCAGTAAATTCGATAATCTTAACCAAATTTGTACCCATTTTTATCAGTTCCATCGCTCTTTCATCGCCAAAAATGTCGTCCTCGTTCTCTTCATTCTTGCACTCATTTCGATTGGAGTCTTCTATCCACTATCGCAGAGGATGTGTATGGGATGGGGTGAGCAACTTCGAACTGCTATCTTTATCGAAAGTATTCATTCCAATATTTCCAGCCTACTCCATTTTCTGCCTTCTCGAATACTCTCTCGTTGGCCTGAGCGGCGCCTTCTGGACTCTAACCCTGCATGAATTCTCATCAGCATTCGCCGGTTTTAATGTGATGTCAATAAGACACGAAGAAACGTCCATAGCATCTTCTTCCGATTGTTAGTGTGATTGTGACACTCCGATTGTTTAGATGGAAAATGAATACTAGACGCATCGTTGATTTGTAATCGAAGCACAATACAAAAATGTATTTCAAGTTATTTCAAGTTCTTGAAAAGAATGTATTGACATTGACAAGAAAAAATAATTTAATTTGTTTCCGAGTTCTTGAAATTCTTGTCTGGAAAGCCAGTCTAGCCGCAGGTCGCCACTAGAAAGTTGGCAGTTCAAAGCGGCACATGGAGCACGATTCAATAACAGATCTCACCCTTTCTGCATCCGCCAAAGCCGCAGTAGTAGCATTTCCCGTCATCTTTACATTCGCATCTGTCCAGCTGGATAGCCTCTCTCTTCTTTTTGCCGCCGCAGTGTGAGACTGGAAAATAAGCAGATTAAACCATTGAGTAGGATATAAGTAAGGGGACGTCCGGTTGGATTTGAGGGCGAAAGGCGGGCAATGAAATGGCTAGACTAGATCATCAATATGCTCAATACGGTAGGGATACTGTAGTCACAGATCTCACCTTTTCTGCATCCGCCAAAGCCACAGTAGTAGCATTTCCCGTCATCTTTACATTCGCATTTGTCCGCAGAAACCAGTGCAAACCTCAAGAAGATGTAGTGTTATACGTAGCAGAGTGTATGTGGTACAGCAGAAGGCAAGGGGAGGAATGATTGGAGTACGGCATCTGGGCGCTTCTGCACTTTCCCGGGACAAGTGAGTGAAAATGAAATGAATTTCAATGGTTCCCTAAATAAAATGAATTCTCAGAAGTGCTGATATTTGGTATGGTTTTGGTATAGGGAGGGTATCGGGTGGGTTAAACATACCCTACGAGGACGAACAAGATGAGAAGGAGCTTCATAGACGATTGATCGAGCGATTGAGAAGAGAATGAAGGAGGGAAGGCGAGAGGGGTTTTATAGTGGAAGCGAGTAGGGTTTTCTTGTTGGTAAACTTCGCCGTTGAAACATCCCCTTAGCGCTCGTGAACAAAGCGAATCCTTGTTGAAGAATGATTCATATTGGAAATTCAAAAAGTTTTGGGTATCCAATTGTCGACTTTTCCTTCAAGATTCTGAAGAGAAGGGTTTCATAGGGAAGGAGAGCAGTCAAAGTAGGAAGGGGAGACGAGAGGACTGAAAATATTTACGAAGTCTGCGACTGGAGCAACAATTGATGAGTTGCACCCTACAGTTCGAAGATCAAAATGACTCTTCTGAGCTGAGCTTCATTGACACGAGAATGCTCTCACCATCGTATTATTGAACCCCGTGTATTCCCGAATACACACAACACAATCATCACTCCACCAATCTTTATCAAATATATACAAAAAAGGAAGGCGATGGGGAGGATTGAAAGGACGACGCATGAGAGAGTTCGATTCTGCAATAGATACTGTAGTTGATGGGAAAAGGTAATCGGTCGATCGACGGGTTACTGTATCACTTACAGGCTCTTCCAGCCTCGCGCATCGATCTTCTCAGACGCTCGACTGCCGATTCCTCGCGTTCCTCGCGTTTGCCTCTCGGACAGCTCGAGACTGATAAGTGATCGTTTAGGATGGAGCGAGGTACACGGTAAGAATGGGTGAGAGGCGATGGCTAGGTACGGTAATCTGTAGCCGGGTTGAGATACGGTAGGTTATTCCATTCCCCGTGCTCACCCTTGCTGCATGATCCATTCTGACACAGGTTGCACTCCTTAAAATCGCCAATCTGGTTGCAGTTGCAGCTGTAGTTGCTGTTGCCAGCCTCGCGCTTCTTGCCGCAGCTCGAGACTGCAAAGGCAGGGATTACGGTAGGTTCGGTAGGACACGGATCGCACCCTTTCTGCATCCGCCAAAGCCACAGTAGTTGCACACTCCGGCAGTGCAATAGCATTTGTCCTCTTCGACAGCCTCGCGCTTCTTGCCGCAGCTCGAGACTGCAAAGGCAGGGAGTACGGTAGGTCCGGTAGGTCACGCATCGCACCCTTTCTGCATGAGCCAAAGCCGCAGTAGTTGCACACTCCGGCATTGCAATAGCAACTGTACTGCTCGGCAGCCTCTCGCTTCCCACTGATGTGGTTATTGGACGTGCCACCTCCAGTATTGGTCGATTGCACGACAGTTCCGGGCTGAAAAGTGACGACGGTGATCTTCGATCTTTGATCTTTGGTCTTCGACCCACCGGCCATGCCTCTCGCTTTTCGTATTCAATGTGGGTTTCGGACGTGCCACCTCCAGTATTGGTCGATTCAACGTGAGTTCCGGGCTGAAAAGTGACGATGTTGATATTTGGTCTTTGATCTTTGGTCGTTGACCCACCGGCCACGCCTCTCGCTTTTCATATTGGATGTTGTTTACGGACGAGGCAGTGTTCGTTGCGGACACCAGAGCACACCTGAAGAGCGGATACTGTAGGATGAGTACGGTAAGGGAATCGGGGTATTGGGTATTAGGCAGGTAGCGAGGTACGAGGATTAGGCGGGTACCGTGGTACCGATGTAGTGGGTGGGTACCGTGGTACCAGGAGAAGGGGTGGGTACCGTGGTACCAGGATAAGGGACGGGTACCGGGGTACCAAGGGAACGGGTGGGTTCCGGGGTACCAAGGAAACGGGTGGGTACCGGGGTACCAGGGTCACGGGGTATTGGGATCGGGGGTTAAACATACCCTGCGGTGGCGAGCGAGAGGAGAAGGAGCTTCATTGACGATTGATCAACCGCGAGGGAAGAGTATGAAGAAGAGAAGGGAAAACGAGGGGGTTTTATAGGGAAGAATGACAGTCAAAATAGGGAGGAGAGACAAGAGGACTGAAGAGACAGAAATCCAATCTAAAGTTGTTTGTCATTCTGATTTATTCATTCTTCAAAATAATCATGTAGGCTTTTCAAAGAATCGGATTTTAAATCTCGAATGCATCTCTCACCGTATTAACAACAGTTCGACTGTGAACAAGCATCAGATAAAGAGGAATCCTTTATCAGAACGACATTTCGAGTCGCAAGTCAAATATCACGGGAGTGAGTCCAGATGAGAAGTGGGTACGGTAGAGTACGGTAGGACATCAGTTCGATCTGCAAAGTTTGCACTCCGCACAGATCGCTTCGGGAAATCGTATTGGGAGACCGTTCTTCAGTTTGTATTGGATCTGAAAAATAGCAAGAATAGGGAAATGTTTGGGTGTTACCAATGGGAACTGTGACTGTCCAGGTGGTATCAATAGGGTCTTATTTGATAAATCCTTCGGGGTACTGGCAAGGTATAGATGTCCATGGAGCAATTGCTAGCAGATCGGAGCGAGATTGGATTCCGTGTGAGGACCGCCGAAGAGAGAGTCACACAGATCATCGCAGACTGAGAATTGAATTGTTTTTGATCAAGATTAGTACCAAATCGAGTTGAGTTTCACCAGGTTAACTATTTGTGGCACTCCTGCACTTTCCCGGACAATTGGGTGAAAATTAAATACGATTCAGAGACTTTCTAACTAAAAACAATTTCGCAGGTTAGGTGGGCATGATTGTTGATTGGATTAGTAATCGGGGATGCCCGGAAAAGATCAGGAGTGGCATAATTGTTTTGCAAACGTCATTTGTCGAGCATCAGTAAAAATGTGAAGTACCTTCTTGACAGCAGTATTCTCTCCAGCCACTTTGTCGATCACTCCCACGATTTCCAAGCAGCTATTGCAGAAGAGAGAGAGCGGGTCTGAGGTTGAGAAATTAAAACGCTGTGAATCGGTTGGATTAATGCATAATTCATGATTCTTTTAGCTACTGGTGATACCAGTGAGCTCCACACTTTAGTCATCGCATGATGATTGCTTGATGTGACGCATCTACATTTACCTTTCATAATTGTTACCTGGGGAACCTGGGAGGAGGAGGAGAATCTGCTTAGGCGAGGATTCGACGGCGTCAGCAGCGAGTGCTGCAGTGCCACAGAAGGCAACGAAGATGATGGCACGGAATATGATTCCACTTTCAATTTAACTTTCTTCAGGCAGAAACGTCCTGATTGTAGAGGAAGTTGTAATGAATACAGTTGTTCAGCCTTATAAACCCGTTCCATAACCTTCAAGACTAGAATTATGATAGCACCGTGCTATCAGTGACTTATCCATTGCGAAGTGAGGACAGTGATGTGTGAAATACTCAGAGAGGTGATATTCAGATCGAAGTAAGGTCGATTCTTTGAGATCTACGCGTATCGCGGATTGATTCGAATGACGAATGCGCTATCAGTGCAAAAATGATCAGTGATTGGAAGTGATCAAACAGTTCTCATTAAATCCTTTATTTCCACGACTATTCCACGATGACTATTCCACGATATTTCCACGATGTTAATGTTTCACAAAATTAACATTTTTGAAATCACATTTAAAATCGAAGTAATTGGCTTCGGTTTCGGTGAATGTCATCGCACTCTTCTTTTCTGTTTCTGCAGAGGCAAATTTCATTTCGTAGACGAACTGCAGTGGAATAGTTCCGGACGATTCAAAGCACTCTTCAAAGCTGCAAAATGCCATGTTTTATGTTTAGCCTTCCCAATCCGAGTCATTACCCATAATTTCCTCTGTGCAAAGCGATCGGCACGACGAATGAGATGGAGCTGCTAGATTCCACACTAACAATTCGAATGGAGTCATCAGGACATTTGGTATTAATCATTTCCCATGTTCTTCCCACTTCCACTCGAGAATCGTAGACTGTGGCCTGTAATTACGATCTAAAATTGCGATCGTTATGGGATGGCCTACCTTGAATGCAGTATACGTGATTCGACTCTCGGGATGGGAGAACCGCGTGGTGACCTGATAAAGGTATAAACGCTGCTACTTGACTAGAACTATGAAAATAGAACTTACATTGAGCGAGAAACGGAGGTAGATCCCCTCTCCTTCGGAAGTACCTGCAACGACGTTGCTTACTTTGACGTCATTCGATGCAATCGGAAGAGTCCAGAATGAAATGGCGCAGTCTGAAATTACTATTTAAAATCAACCAAGCGATGCAAACAGTGTTCCTGAGTCTAGTAATACCGAGACAAATGGGAACTTACATTTCATCAGCAATAGGATCGGTCCGAGCGTCATAGTGAGGAAGATAAGCGGTATCAAGATAGCTGTCAATATATCTGATATCTTCAACTTTTCCTCATTTTCGACGGGTGAAGGAGTTATGGCAATTTTTTTGGAAACCATCTAAATATAAATTAAATTAGATGAGAAAAGTAATAACATAAATTAGATGAGAAAAGTAATAACAATAAAATAAATGCGCCAGCAGATAACCGCTATAAAACGTCAAAAAGAACTTTCAAATAAACGCGCATTCATTTCACGTTTTCTCCATTGTGGATGAACTAAGATTGTCCACGGGGTATTTTGAGGAAAAATGACGCCAGAAATCTAATCTGCTCTAATTTTTTTTGCTATTTCGACGCCTGATCAATATTATTGAACGGGCCAACCCTGTGGTTGTTCTCTTTCTATTATTCTACACTTGTCATCTCATAGCTCATCACAAATTCAATGCGAGAGTCCGGTGTGAGAATACGCCCAAAATCGCTTTTTGCACAGACATTTATTTGCAACCAGATTACATTGAGACATTTAGACACATTTAGATTGATAAAGCAAAACAACAGTCAATGCTTAGCGATTTCCGCATTTTTGAACGCACTACAATCAATGATGAGCATCTCGGAAAGAGTCGTATCCATCTCTTTCTCTTCCGATCTCGTGGTGAATTTGAGGTAGTACTCGAAGAGGAGGGGCAGAGTGGAAGAGGCGGAGGAGCAGTCGGCGAATCTGTTAAAGGATAAAAATATAATTAAATAAAAGAGAATAAAAAATGAAAATTGAGATCTTACCCGTAATCTCCCCTGTGCAGTGCAACGGGAACTGAGAAGGTGATGAAAGTGAGGGCGCCAGTCTGGGTGAATTTCGAAATGTGTGCCGACGACAACGATGAACTGGTCGTGCCGCCCGACTTGTGGCCATCGTTGAAGACGGTGGCCTGACGAGCAATTGTTGTGGATGTGCTGGAAATGAACTAAATACCTTGAATGCGCTCAACTTCAGCACGTTGCCTGGATGGTAGAACTGTGCAATGGCCTAAAATGCAGCCATTATTATTTGTTCGAAAGGATGCAAAATCAGGAACGAACCTGAAGCGAGAAGCGAAGATACAGTCCCGTGCCTCCAGCCATGCCCACAGTAGCATTGACTGATTCCAACGGACCGAAACCAGTTGGGAGCACAATGATGTCGATTGAGTCATCTAGAATAGATCATGAAATAATTCGCATCAAAATGCTCTCGTACCTTTCGGAATACTGAAATACACAATCGTAGCTAGCAACGACAGGACGAAAACGGAGCCAATAACTACACCAGCTTTTCGCTTCTTGCTCCACTTATTCTTGGTCTGGAATTCAGATAACTATTAATCGTTATGTAAAAAAAGATGAGCCACGTGTTTGATTACTGTAAATTACCTTGTCCTGGGAACTCTCGGGCACGGTAAAAGAAACGGTGGGAGAGGCAAGCGGGGCGGAGGGAGCGATACCCATCTTGACAGTGACCATTTCTGCTGGACTTGAAAGGAGGAGGAGGAAATGCAGAAAGCGCTGTGCGGAGTGGGAGTGAGCTGGACGACTGAATCCAGGGTGAGGATGAGGGAGGCCTTCGTTCACAAGCTACGATGCCCCGCCTCCTTTACCCAGTGGTGCAGATTCAATTTTGATGAAGTTTGAGTAGGTGCGTTTTTACCACCTGAGAGATAATCGCAGATTTGCGGGGATGAAAATGCCCAGTGGTCGATTTGCTTCGATCTACGAACTGATTTCCTGAAGTTGATTATGAAAATTTGTTAGCTCATCTGAAGCAGCAAAAAAGAATCACACATTTCGCAATGTGAGAAAAGTTATGCGATTCTGACAGAAGATTGTTGATTTCGCCATTAACTTTGAGCTACATAAACAACAGAAACCGTATTTCACTCCCTTGGTTTCTTCGCAAGGAATCTAGAAATCAAGAACATGAAGTTCGCGATTTCACTCTTGGTGCTGCTCTCCATCAGCCTCTGCGGAGCAGTTAGTTCATGTGATTGCCAATAAAGCAAAGGAAATATCGCAGGTGTCGTTCAACATCAAAGTTCAAGGCAAACTTTTCTGCTCCACTCCTTTCTTCTTTTATGTCAATCTTTGGGTAACGTATTTCGGTTTAGCCCAACAAAACATCGTTCTATCTAGGAGTTGGACAACGTGAAAAACGATCTGCTCACGGATTTTAAGGTTTTACTATTATTAAATTTCTTTATAAAATACAAAATTACAGCTTCGGCAACAATACAATGCTTCCGTGGGCTATTCCATCGAGGGAAAGGCCAGTGAAACAACGAATTTTGCATCAAAAAATAAAACTTTAGGCTGAGGATGGCTTATTCGAGAAAGAAGTCGAACCGGTCATTACTATCGAGCACTCTTGTGGAAAAAGTGAACAATTTGAACGCCAGTTTTCAGCTGATGGTTTCGAAATTGCAGATTATGCCTGTGTGTGCAAGGCCTTCGGCGATGTGAAAGCTAATTTCGAAACGACGGTCGACATAAATCTGGAGAAGACTGATCTGAAGGAGTGCTACAGTTGTACTGAAGCGAGAAAGAGGAGGGGATGGGAGTAACAATCCACTGAAAATTGCCATGTGATAAATACCTGATAAGCTAATAAACATGCAAAGAATGCCAAACCCTTTTGAGCACGTTTTAAAAAAAACGCCATTGAGAAGAGGACTGGACTCTGATTGAAAGCGAACAGAGTAAAATACAACTACGAATAATAATTCATCCACATTTATTGGAGTAAAGAGTACTGGATAATTTTAATTAGTATTTTCATAATTGCCATGCGAGATCAATTGATCGTCCCTTGCATTCTTCTGATCTATGTGCAAACTTTGCACGATCTGACAACCGTGGGAAAATTTCTTTGCAGGAAATCTATAAAAGCACCATCTTGAATTGAGAAAACATTCCCTTTTTCATCTCTTTCTTTTTCATCTAACACTTTGTATTGGTTTTGAAATTTTTTTTTCAGAGAATGAAGTCCGTCATTCTGGTCTCGATGCTGCTTTCGTTCGGCCTTTGTGACGTCAGTTTTAGCTTTATTTAATTTAAAAATAATTATTATTGCAGGTCCAGCTGCACGTTAAAGGAACTCTCAGCTGCTCGAGGCCTTTCAACTACAAGCTCTCTCTCTGGGCAAGTCCATTGCACAAACCAACAAATAAATTATAGAAATTTCTACATTTTTAGGAAGAAGACGACCTTGACAACGATCTTGTCAACGAGCTCAAGGTTAAATAAAATTCGATTGACGTATTCAAAAGATCATTCCAGATTCGATCTTCTGGTAACACGAGTGCGAAGTACGAAATCTCTGGAAGGGTACGCGATAAAATGCGGTTGAAACGTTAAAAAAAAGTGATGAAACTTCAGCCTTCCGATCTCTTCGACCCTGTGGTGGAACCAGTGCTTGTAATTGAGCACACCTGCGCCAAGAGTGAGAGGATATTTATTTATTTTCGTATTTATTCGTTAAAAACACAAAAACAATAACAAAGTATTTTCAGACACCCTGATGTCCTGCGTCTGTCACGAGTTCGGTCACATCAGCACTGATCTCGACGTGACCGTCGATGTCGATTTGGAGTCTGGGAAGTTCGAGTACTGCAGTGTCTGCAAGACTGCTGCCGGTCGGAGAGACAATGCGCTCATGTTGGAATAATTCTCCTGATTTAATTATTCATCTGGAATAAATTACATTCTATTCGCAGTTCTCTAACGTTCTCTACAAGGACTGTTTGATATTTACAGTTAGAGCGGATTCGAGTCTAGAAATTAAATCAGTGGACACACTGGCGATATTGGTTTTCAGTATGCTTGCGATAATCATTTTCAAGCTTAGGAATTGACTTTTTTCGTACCAAATATTCCATGGGCAACGCTTTATGAGGCCGAATTTCCATGAGTTTCCATCAGAGAATGCGTGATTTCTTCATAATGCTTATTGTTATTTATCGTGCGTTTCGAATGCTCAGCAAAGTCACTACGGTGTTTAGCGCACATTACGGAACATTTTATTTTCTATTTGATTATTGATTATTTCTAAAATTCCGTTCTTCTCCATGCGTTCAATTAAAGGCCATAGGTATCGATTGAGCACATAAACGAGACTCTGAGACCTCGTAATCAACGATAACATTCGACAGAGCGGAATCAAAATAAACGGAACGGTTTATTCTTTTGCGATATACGACCTTCCAAAACGAATTTCACAATTCGTTTGAATGTTGGAGGCGGATATGGATCTTCGTGCCAATGAATATTCGCCAAGCTCCGTCAATACTATGCCCTTCGTTGGTGCCGGGTACGGCCAAAAGATCTGGTTTGTCATACTTTCTCTATTTAAAACTCTTGATTCAGGGCTTTAGGACAACCTGCTGAGCGTCCAGTTGACTTCGTTTGTGTTAACTGTTCAAATATCAAGAGTCAGAAAAGGGTCACCGAACAGAGTTCATTTGATATTCTCCTTGAAATGATATTTTCCTATTCAGGGAACACTTATCGAAGGTTTCACTAGACCAACGTCTCGCACAGCACTGGCACCGGTGTGTCTTAAGCAATTGTGAATAAATGTGACGTTGTTGTCAGTTTTATCTGAAATTCAGCGACCCGTATTCGTTATACTATTCAAAAATTCAATAATACTTTATCAAAACCAGATATAAGAAATGCAAACTGTGATAAATAGAATAAAAACATCCCACGTCATGTTCCCAGACAGATTAACGATTAACTTCTCGTTCTCTTTGGCATTCAGGAAATCGTCGAATTCTGGATGCGGATCTGCAAAAAAATCACCGAGGTTGAAAGAAATTCATCAACCGTTGTCAAATTCTCAAAGGCTCCCTTTTCTTACCTCCATCACATAGATTGTCCATGTAGACGACTCGTTCCTTAGTTTCATCGACGAAGGCGTCTGGCTTCGAGTGACGGTCCTCAGCGTTGAGGACGCATTTCTGGAAAAGAAGGTTGAGAATGAGTCGATGTTAGAAAGAATTTATTTTGGTGGTCAAGAGGCACTCACTTGACTGTCTTGATAGAACATCAATGACTTGCAATTGAAACCAGAAATCATTGTAGCATTGAGGCAGAGCGCGAGACAATCCTGTGTTGAAAATAAATAATATATAGACTTTGATACTTTCTTTTTTAATTCATCTCACCGCTGTATTTTTCACACTGTGAGAATCGCTTGCATATCCGACTAACTTCTTCTGATCGAATGATTCGAAGTGGAACGAAGAGTTGCAAATGTGATCTGACTGCAAAATTTGACAGTTTATCGAATTCAAACCTCGATAATACCTCGACACAGTATCTCGAGAAGACTGTTGCTCCTTGTGGCACTGCTTGATGTCCTTCGAAATACAACGAGCAGGTGAGGTCGAGATGTGTGGCTGTATCACATTCCTGAGAAAAAATGGTCAAGAACTTTCGAAAAGAATGACTCACTGGATTCTCCCAGCAATCTTCTCTGCACGCCTCGAACTTGATAGGAAAAATCTGGCTTATGTGCTTCCCTATGGTTCCGTTGCGCTCGAGGATCATAACGGAGAAGGTGTTTGGTTCGTAGTAATAGCGGCATGGGTTGTATGGAACTGAAATTCCAGTCAACGGTACGTATCCTTCGTCAACGATGACGTCAACGATGATACACTCTTCCGCACTCAAAAGACGAACCTGTAGCGATTGTCGAAAATTTAGTTGTAGTCGTTGTCGTTGATGGTGCAGATGTAGTCTTCGATGTAGCTGTGGGGGGAATCGTAGTCGTGGTGGTCGGTCGTTGAGTTGTTGTTGTGACATCGATGGTGTTAGCTGAAGAAATAATTACAATCATGCATATCTAAATGAGCAGGGAATGAAAAATGTACCTTTGGTGCAGCTTCTGACGACTACAATTATGATTATAATAAGTATTCCCAGAATGATTCCACCACCGATTGCTTTCTGCTTCTTCGACCACCTCTTGCACGTTGTGGTCTGAATGGATTGATCTGTGATCTCAGATCATATGAATCATCTAGATTACCTGCTGATCTTCAATGTCATCGTTCACGAAGGAAACGTACCGTTGACTGGAATCGATCTACAAAAATATCGTCCTAAACTTAGAAATTATGCTAAGAGACTTACATCAATTGCCATCTTCCACAGAAACGCGCGAAGTAGAAATCCACAAAGGTATTATGACTTAATCAACCGATCGCGTCTTTTTGAAATGTAGAAAGCAATAAAAACAAACCTCGTGGCGTGGATTCTACAAAATTAAAGGAAACGTCGTAGAGGAACTTTTTTCCTGTGAAGCTCTGATTTCCGCAAAAAAATAAAGAACAAAAGAAGAACAAAAAAATAAGCCTTATGAGACGAATCGCGAGAGAATCACCCATTTGAGAGGCCCCGCGGCGGTAGACAAAACATATGTCCTCTCCTCCCACCAAGTTAATGTAAGGTACTTTGAAGGATGCTCTTTCAAACTGCGCTTTCGGATTTTTGATATCGGGTCCCATTTTCGGGTTACGGTAGGTCAAAGATGGAGGATACGGTAGTTTTTCGCGAAAT
>LS553667.1:109912-133303 GCA_900490775.1 Pristionchus maxplancki
GGGTCGGAGTACCCACGTAGGTAACTGGGTCGGAGCACCCAAATTTAGCTACGGGTCGGAGTACCCACGTAGGTAACTGGGTCGGAGCACCCAAATTTAGCTACGGGTCGGAGTACCCACGTAGGTAACTGGGTCGGAGCACCCAAATTTAGCTACGGGTCGGAGTACCCACGTAGGTAACTGGGTCGGAGCACCCAAACAATAAAGGGTACTTGAAAAGTTGGATCAGAATCAAACTGCTTTGTAAGCCTCATCATAAAAAAGTGGATTCCGTTACGATTTGATTGTCTTATTTGCTCTTCTTCCTCCTTAGTTGTCAGAAATGTGAAGTCTAAAGTACATTGAGGCTATCGGCGGTTCTGGTGGTTTCGAGGAAGATGGCTGTTGATTCATCAACGATTCGGTGAATGGAAGAAGTGAGGAATTATAATCAATACTACCATACGACCTTCTGTACCTTGACTCTACCGTGCTCCACACATAAAACAATGTTGAATTGCAGAGACTGCGTTTCCCGAGCACCTGCGAACCATCGATGGTAAGAAAGAAAGAGCGAATAGGTCTCTTCTCGTCACTCCATTGCATTCACGTTTTCCACTTCTTTTTCACTTTCACATTTAATTTTTCTTGCTCGTTTTGTGGTAAACTTCAATTTTTATGCCATTTTCAGAGTTCTACCCGCTCCCGTCCACTATTTTTTGAGAATGAAACAACAGAAGTTTATGGTGAGTTTTCTTTATCAAACGCTTTGCTTTTATTTCGCGATGACATACACTATTTCATTTCAAAAATAGAGTTATTTGTAGCACCATGAAGAATTCCGTGATATTTAACTCGAGAGAACTACATTTAACCAATTCATTGGATGAAAATGAGTTATGCAGGGCATTTACTTTTTATTTATTTAACTCTTCCAGGAACGAATCGAGCCTAGCTCAGCCGCAGATGTTGACCGTCCATGCTACTTCAGTAGATGCTGTCAAGCCAGTGAACAAAACAGTACGTTGGATAGAATCTGTTTTCAAAATATGTTGATAAAGAGTTAAAATACTTTGTTGATAAATGATGAGAAGCATTGATTAAATCGAGAAAAGTAATGCTGCAAGACATGGTATACAGCCACAATCAACCGCCCGCTTTTTTTGTCTTTCGTTTTTTCTCTCATCTCATCATTTCCTTCCCTTCAACCATTGTCAGCACTGAACAAATTTCGATTTATAAATTGCAGAACGAGTAAAGTTGGTGGATAACGCGGAAATTCGAAATTGTTATACTTGGAAATTGTTATTATTGTCATATTCAAATGCACACGCATTCCTCGCCCGCCTTGAGTCCGCTCTCTTTATTCGCCGCTCCAGTTGATCTGAACAATGTTTTGTGAACATTAGAATTAGAGACTGGCTTACCCCGCAGTTTCGGCAGAGCATGGATTGTTCTTCAGAAGGCGTGCGACATCGAAGTAATCAACCTCAATTTATTCAGTATATTTTTTTGTATATTTATCATACTTTGAAATCGTCCTTATCCTCGTAAGTGGTCACATCCGTGTCTTCACGACTTTCCGAGTTGATGAAACACTCCTGAATAGCCTAGTTCAAGACCAGGATCTGTCATTCTTTATACCTTCACTTTCTCGTAGAACTCTACAGACTTGCACACATGGCTATCGTCCATTTCGTTATGTGGCCTAGAAGGATATTGTCAATATAATATAATATTATATTGTAGATTGAAGAAACGTAAGCCGGGTTTGTAAATCTCACGTTATGCAGTATTCGAGGCAGTCGTGGATAGTGTGAATTTCTTCCGGAACTTGGAACCACTTTTCGCTTACAAGCTGAATCTGAGGAACTCGAACGAAACACGCGGTGGAACCTGATATTAGGTTATCGTTGACACCCCTTGTAATATTCATACCGTTCGTTGCAGTACTATTATCAATTGAGTCCACTTCATGAAAGTGGTCGACAGACTCATTCCTCCCTGTGGTAGCAGCGACGGCGTCTTCGTAGTGCTCTGCAGAACCATCATTAATGTAACGCGAGCGGAACATAAGATGGTGACGCTGGAGACAAATTGAATGTTATGTTCCCTCACCTTCCTCGCATAGATTTCCCAAATAAACTGCGGTTGTTTCATCATCATCGTTGAATACATTGGGCATAGTGAACCGATTCTCGCGACTGAGGAAGCATTCCTGGGAAGGAATTAAGACATGAATTCATTTCGATTTGATTTAGTTCTAGCTCTTGATTACAGGTATGCTCTACATACCGGGAGAGGAGCGGGAAAGAACAACGCTGATTTGCACTTGAATCCTTCAGCATTGAGGCACAATGCGATGCAGTCCTGTAAGATACAATGTAAACGAAAGAATAAGAGGGATTCAAGTGGCACTAATGTTCTTAATTCCATGACATTCAGGGTATAGCTTAAAACTCGATTATTCATCTACATCATACCTCTTCAGTCTCGGCATAGAGGATTTCAACATTAAAATCAATCAAAAATTTGTGCTCGAAGGACTCGAAGTGAACGGAAGCGTTGCACACGTTTTCTGACTGAAAGCAACCAGGTCACTATGGCCTCATTTAAAAATTGGTGAATGCGGATAAATTCAAGAAAACATGATGATACCTTGACGCAAATCTCGTTGAGAACGGTAGTTTCAATAGCCTCTGTTGCATTCGATTTCTCGTAGACAAAACATGAAGACTCATCGTGGGCGTATACTTCACAATCCTGAAAGATTGCTCTGTAAAGTATGTAACGCATTGCAGAAGGCACTTGTACCCATCTGTTATGGTATGGAGTAGGGTTATCAAAATGAAGAATGCGATTCTTCATTCCGTATGCTCTCTCACCGGTTCGACCGACGAGAGATCACGCGAAATGAAGAGGCGGATTCTTCATTTTGACAACACTACTATGGGGGCTCAAAAGTCGAATGGAGAAGCAATGAAATATACACTACCTCAGTCTGCATACAATGCTCCCAGCAATCCTCGAACGAGGTGTTGTTGAGTGTTCTCAGATGTCGGACAGTGATGTGCTGCCGGACTGTCACGAGGGAGGATCCATTCTCACACGAGGACGGCGCTGTAAGGGATTCATTGCTGATCTACTTACTTTAGCGAAGGCTTACTAGTGGTAGTCGTAAGAGCTTCCGTGGTTGTCGTTGCCCTGGGCGCCTCAGTAAAATGTGTCATAGTCGAAGGAGTCGCAGTGCTGGTCGTTGTTGGGGAAGTTACGGTGGTGGATGTAGAAGTAGAGGCTTCAGTAGTCTTCACAGAGCCAGGAGCTGGGGTAGTCGTCACAGTTGACGCTACTGAAGTCTTGCCAGTAGTTGACGATTGAGTTGTCTTCGGCGTAGTTGGAGTAGCAGTAGTTGTCGGAGTTGTGAATGATACAATAGTCTTCAAAGTAGTCATTTGAGTGACTCCTTTGAGAATATCGTCTTCCAGTTCTATGTGGTGTTCTGAAAATGACCTCATATTTGTCGGTTATGAGCAAATAAAGTAAACAGTAAAAATTCAGTAGGACATACCCTTTGTGCAACTCCTGACGACAACAATTGTGATGATGAGAAGAAGACCGAGCAGAAATCCGCCGCCAATCAACTTCTGCTTCTTCGTCCATTTCTTGTTCTGAAATTTGATTTTTTTTGCTTTGATAACTATCGCCGCTTCGCCTTCTCTCCCTCCATGTCCTCATCAGTGAAGAAGACATACGGCTGTTTGGAGAAATCCTCCGTCTGTAAAAAGGAGCACATGATGAGAACAACTTTCAAACTAAAAAAAAAGTAGAAACTCACATCCACTCTGAAGAGCGGCATCCTTAGCAGCAAACCACCCAAAGCGAGGGGAGAAGAAAGACTGAATGGACTCTTAGAATCCTTCTTTACTTGATAGATCCACCTCTTTTTGCAATAAAGCAAACCTTGCGGCAAGGATCGTCTGTTTTCCAGCAGCATTGCTTTCTCGACATTAAACTATCCGTTAAAAAACTACGTGTCTGTCAATAATTCAAAACTGGTAAAGACAATTTGCAACGAAGCAAAGTGAAAACTCCAGAAGACATTATTGATGTAATGAATGAAGTAATTCTCCGCCCGAAATGTTCACCTTCTCAGAGACCCTTCTAGGAGGGATTGTCTCAGATGTCACATCGGAGAATCAAATTTTATCAAGCGTATTCATTTCAATTTATCAATTTCAAATATGATCAAGCAAAGAAGATAGACAACGCTTGGAATCAAAGACAATAAATTAGTCATTTTCAGACGCACACACATTCTTCTCGCTGCTTGATTCCGTTGTCTTTTTTCATTGCTCCAGTTGATCTAAAATTATTTCTTGTGAATGTTACAGTTCGAGATTGGCTTACTCCTCGGGGTTTTCGTCAGAGCAAGGGTTGTTCTTCAGAAGACGAGCGACATCGAAGTAATCAACCTGTGGAATTGAATTTTTATTTGATCAGATGACCACTGCAAACCTTCAAATCGCTTCCTTCCTCAATGATGTTCACGCCTGAATCCCCTCTACTCTCCGAGTTGATGATGCACTCCTGAATACGATATTTCAAGGTAAATTTCGGTTGGTCATGCTATATACCTTCGAATCATAGTAGAACTCAACAGACTTGCACTCAAAATCGTGTTCCATTTCGTGGTGGGGCCTAGACGGTAGACGATTTTTTAACAGTAGGGTATATAAATCTTACGTGATACAATAACTGAGACACTCGTTAATAGTGTGAATTTTTCCGGAGCGTTAAAATACGCATCGCTTAGTAACGAAAACTGAGGAACGCGAACGAAACACTCGGTGGAAACTGAAATTGAGTTTTTTTTATTACCCTTGCACCACTTGCATACCGTTCGTTGAAGTACTATTGTCAATAGACTCATCGTGTTCGTAGTGCTCGGCAGTCTCATTCTTGCTACTGCCCTCATCAATGTCATCAAGGTGGTCTGCAAGAATATCTTTAGTGGCTTTACTATCAAGTGGCTGAGGTACTGTCAGCTAAAGATAAACGAAATGCTAGTTCCTCACCTCCCTCGCACAGATTTCCCAAGTAGACGGCGTTTTCGAACTCATCATCCATGAAATAATTGGGCTGCGTGTGTCGATCGTCTCCGTTGAGAATGCAATCCTGACAAAGTGATGGTTTACTTTTATTTCATTTCAATATAACTCTAAGAAGAACGAATTGTCATAAATAATCAATAATTAGTGTCTTTGCATTTGAAACAACGAAAAAAACTCACTTCTTCATCCGGATAGAACACGGCCGATCTGCATTTGTATCCGAAACCACCCGCTCTGTGTGCGTTGAGGCACAAGGCTATGCATTCCTGAGACATCCATGAGAATCATGACAAGAAAAGACATCTCTAAAACCCATTAAATATGAATCATATTAGGGGCATACCTCGGCTCTGTACGGATTTGCCGGACCCAAGCTATTTTGCCGGACCCAGGCGATTTTGCCGGACCCAGACGATTTTGCCGGACCCAAGCGATTTTGCCGGACCCAAGCGATTTTGCCGGACCCTTTTTGCCGGAAGTACAGCCTTGATGGAAAATCATGGATTGCATCATTTTTTCACCCTATTGCTCAAGGATGAAGAAAAAAGCAATACTAGGCAATATCATGTTCTAAGCATGTAATGCGCCTCATACTCGATGGAAAAGATCACTGGAGGTAGCAATCGATGATCCATGGGAGTAATTATTCGAAGATCTGTGGCTTATTGACGGTGACGCAATATACCCTGTTAAATGATTGGGAATCGCTCCAGACTCCACGGAGAAGCATGTTGGAGATCTCATTCGAGATCGCACGAGAACCCATTGCAGAGTTTATATTCAATCACTGAATTGTGTAATGATGATTCAATGCTACGCAATAATCAGTTCTAGGCTGTAAGACACGAGTGACTCTCCCAGGCCTACGAGTAGTCACTCGGGAATCAAATCTGAAATGGGGCCTCATGTGATCTCGAATGAGATCTCCCGCATGCTTCTCCGTCGAATCTGGTGCATGACACGCTTAGAGCCTTATTTTGCCTAATATTATCTACGTCATCCTTTGGCAATAGAGATAAAATGATGCAATCTGTGATTTTCCATCAAGGCTGTACTTGGGTCCGGCAAAATCCCCTGGGTCCGGCAAAATCGCTTGGGTCAGGCAAAATCGCTTGGGTCCGGCAAAATCGCCTGGGTCCGGCAAAATCGCCTGGGTCCGGCAAATCCGTACAGAGCCCATACCTCTTCGCTCTCAGCGGAGTGCGTTCCGTAAGCCAAAACGAAGAGAGATTTGTTTTCGAAAGATTCGAAGTGAACGGAAGAATTGCACACGCTATCCGACTGAAAATGACAGCAATATCAATACATATTTTTCGAATTTTTGCGACAAAGCGGAAAATAACCAGGATGGTACCTTGACACAGGTGTGTTTGCGAGCCGTGGCTACTATTGCTTCCTCAGTGCCATTTGACTTCTCGAAGACAGTGCATTTTGTATCCACATAATGGAAGAATTCACAATCCTGAAAGATAACTCATTGATTTTCGCATTTTGTCAGCCATTTTTCAGTCTCCTGACCTCGGTTTGATCGCAATGGTCGACGCATTCCTCAAATGAAGTGTCGTTGAGTGCTCTCAGATGTCGGACAGAGATGTGTTGTCGGATTGTGATAGGGACCGACCCATTCTCGCATGTCGCCGGTGCTGTAGGTGTGTCTCATCAATTCCAATACCCAATTAATTGACTATGCGGCCGCTAAATCCATCGAAACATGTGGAATAAAAGTCAATCTATTGGCCAAGACAATGTCAACACCCCAAATCATTGACCTTTTCCATTGGTACATATTGGGTATTGAATTGACATCACTACTGCAAGGGATTTATATAATATCTAAATATTTTACGGTTTACCCAGACTTACCAGTAGTAGTCGCAGCTTCAGTAGTTGTTGAGACGCTCGGCTCGTCCGTAGACGTTGGTACTGTGGTTGCTGTCGTCGTAGGAGCTACTCTCGTCGACGCAGTAGTAGACGCTCCAGAAGTCCTCACGGTGGTTGGAGTTGAGGTTGGCGCTACTGTAGTAGTCGCTACAGTAGGCTTGGCAGTAGTGGTCAATTGAGTTGTCTTCAACGTAGTTGGAGGTACGGTAGTTGTGGGAGTAGTGGTAGGTACGCTTGTCTTGACAGTAGGCATTTGAGTGACTCCGTCATCAAATTCGATGCGATGGTCTGAAAAGTTCTCCGTAATTTTTGATAAAGGACAAACCGGAAAATACCGCGAAACAGTCAGACCACACCTTTCGAACAACTTCTGACGGCAATCATTGTGATGATAAGAAGGAGCCCGAGGACCATTCCTCCACCAATCAGCCTCTGCTTCTTAGACCATTTTTTACTCTCAAATTAGATCAATTGTTTTGTTTAGATAACTATCCCCATTTCACCTTTTGTCCCACCATATCCTCATCGGTGAAGAAGACATACGGTTGTTTGGAGGAATCTTCCATCTGGAAAAGAGAGAATAATTTCAGAATTACAACAAAATAGTATAAACTTACGTCTACTTTGAAGAACGGCATCCTCAGACCCGTACCGCCTCCTAGAAAGCGGGTCGAAGAATATACTGATTGCAGTTTAGAGTCCTTTAAGAGTCCTTTGTTACTTGAAACTCCGCCCCTCTTTGTCACAAAGCCTTCTGGCAATGATCAACTTTTAACTGCGATGAAGCAAAGGTATCAACAAAATAGTATCATAACATAAAATTGTTTATCGTTGAAATACAACAATCTAGACGCTGCACTGTGGATTGCATGTGGGGCGCACAACATCTGCACTCTTTCTCTATCACACAGATTGAAAACTCTCCACATTATACAGTAACTACCCAGGTCCTCGCATTTCACGGTGGTCAGAGTCGTTGGAGCTACTGTAGTAGTGGTGGTGGTGGGTACTGTAGTCGTCTTCCGCGTGGGTTCGGCTGTGATAACGGTAGATGGCACGGTAGCCTTCGGCGTTTCGATGACTACGGCTTGCGATGAAGGGCTCGTAGTGGGAGTTTCGTGAAGACCTGAGAATTGCTCATGTCACTTTCGTAGTGGGTATTGAGTAATACCCTATTTCGGAGCGATGCATTGTAGCACAGAATGCATTTCAACGTTTCGATCATCTAGGGCATCTATGACAAATTACCGTTGATGTAGTTTCTGACGATAACAATAATGATGAGAAGAAGGAGACCGACAAGGATTCTGCCACCAGTTAATTTCTGCTTCTTTAGCGATTTCTTATCCTGATATTGATGGACTGATAATTGTTCTCAACCTCATACTTACCGTTTGATTCTCCATGCCATCATTTGCGATGGTTGGATGGTCGGAAGAATCGTCTTTGATCTAGAAATGCAGGCATTAATCAGAATAATGGATCATAAAACGTTGTAGATAGTTAAAACTCACATCCACTTTAACAAACGTCATCTTGTGAAGCGAACCGCGAGATGTGAAAGAAACAAGTTGTCAATTGAATGAGTCAAGTAATAAGAGCGTCCATTCTCAATAGCCCACTCGTTTTATACCATTAACCTTACCTTCTGGCAGGGATTAACAGTTTTCAATGCGCAACCTGTTACATAGGAGCGAGCTATCACAAAAAAGTGTTTTTTTAAAAGATGATGACAAAAGCACTTCTGAAGACAAGAATGAAAAATGATACAATCACGTTTAGCAAATTCAATATCAATCTTTGTTTAGAAAAAATCCGCAATTTGCACTTCACACATTTCTTGTTTTCTCCTCTCTCATTCTTCATTCTCTTCCATTTTCGTCTCTCCACCTCGTCTGAAGAGGTCGGCCCCCATTTCCCCTCTCCAATATTCTCCCCATTTCCAGTTTCGGCAACCAGAAAATGAAGTTTGCTGCTCTTATCTCAGTGTTTATTGCAAGTGTCAATTGCATGGTTGGTTGCTGCTTTTCGATGGGTGAAATTGGTGGGAAAAGTGAAAAAATCTCTCTACAGATCGACCTCGATGTGGACATTAATGGAACTCTGACTTGCCCCACTCCTTTCTACTATCAGCTTACACTCAAGGCGAGCACTAGGATGGAAACAATGCCAAACTGATTAAATCTTGCTCAGGATAAGGAACCATGGTTTAAGCCCGATGAGGTTATCGTGGAGCAAGTGGTGCGCATCTTTCTTGTTGCGGTGTCGATTCCGTTTTCCTTTCCAGAAAAAATTCTCCCCCAGTAATTCAACCTTCTACCGCATTACCGGATGGGTTGGTACTCAAGTTGATGCTCCGGAAGGCTGAGCGAACAAGAAATTGCAGCTCTCTCATTCCAGGGTAACGAGATGACGTATTGGGTCGATAATTCGATCGAGCTGAGAATGTACATCACGTATACCTGTGGGAAGTATACTTCTTACCCTAGTAAGAAACAGCTAGAGCTCGAAAATCGAGTCCCCGCACATTTTTCTCGCACACTCTCTCGCCCGTCAACTGACGAGTGAGTGTGGAGAATGAATGGACGGTGACTCGAAGTTCGAGCTCTAGAAAGAGCCCTCGACAATCATAGTTTCTCTCCTCACTTCAGATGAGGGTTGCTTGTGCAGAGATTACGGCGATATTCCCGACACTATCGTTAGATTCCAAGATACGCTCAATGTTAACCTCGCCAATCCGGATATGAAGTTGTTCAAACCGTGCGGAGAGTGCTAACTTGCGGTGAATATGTGTGAGTTGTCATCTAAATCCTTCTTAATCAACCATATAATTCAGGATCTCACTTCGTGCAAGACACCATTTCAAGCAAAATATCTGCGAATTCGAATAAAGTTTTTGCGATTATTTCATGTTCTTTTCGATACATTATCTGACCGTCTCGTGAGGATCTACAATTGATTTAATTATAGAGGCTCACCAGCATGTCCGACTCAAAAATTGATTTGATATCCAATCGAGTGATTGGTCTAGTGGCATAAAATCCCCAGGTACCTCCTCTCTTAGCAAACGTCGATCGTTTCCTTCAGTTCATATCGAGAAACGGGGCGTATACCATTGGAAGACCTGATAGTAAAGTGATGATCACAATAAATAAGGATAACTGGAACAAGCATCATCAGTCACTGTGGTATTTCACTGCATGGTTTCAATGCAGACCGGAAGATTCTTTCTGAATACAACCCGATTCCTCTCTTCGCTTTTCAATTTTTTTAAATTGTCCCACTGATTAATCGTATTTTGTATCACTGAGATAAACTCTATTGCTGATTTCTCTGAATAATAATTTCCACATTTGGTCAACTCCTCCGCTAAGTTTATTTTGTTAATCGGAGGAGATTCACTCGACATGCTCATCCTTTGCTATTCTAATCAATGACAAGCAGGATCTGCCTCGATAATTGCACCCAGTGTGAACTGGTTCGAAATCGTCTCTCATTTCTTACTCTTATCACTGATTGTGGGTTGTTTACAATGATAGCCTCATCACTTATCATCTCTACTCTCCACTATCTCTCTGATACCAGTTTATCAGTGTATTGTTCCCTCCCTCTTCTTTTCCCTTCTCACACTCCTTTTTTTGTTCAATGTTTGCACGAACTTGAGCTATCTTACGTTTTGCGAACAAAAATATTCGTCTCACTACTGTTTTTCATTTTTAACGTTTTCAGGGCACTACACGCCCTCAATCCACTCGCTTCTCTGATGCTTCAATTCCTGGATCATTTTAGTAATCTGACAACTTATGATAGATTCATTTGCGAGTTCGTGAAGACTTCAAATTGCATCGTCTTCATCTAATGTTGGATATCACGTCAAGCAGAATATTGGGAGCTTCTATCCAAGTCCCATCTAGGAATGTCTCGCCATTGGATGTTTTTGATAAAGCAAATGTGCAACAAATTGATGTCGAGCATGAGTGCACACAAGGATAATTCGCACACACAACTTTCATTTTCCCGTTTGATATTGCACATTCTCATTTATTATTCTGCAAAAATGCGATTCATTGTTATTGAGTTCAATACAAACGTCAATACGACTTGTTCTCTACATTGGATCATTGGTGTTTACTTCATTTTCCCCTCAACCTCTCTTCCCAATTTATCTGTTTTTACTCCCATCCTCCCTCTTATCTCAGTCCCTCACAAAATACACTACTATCAGTTACTCTGTTGTCGTCCGTTCCATTTCTCATTCACTCGAAATAACGCGAATGAAATAACTGTTTTCCTATTATTATTTTTTTCCGTTTCGCGTTATTTTCATTCATCGATCTCCTGTTCCACTCGTTTCAGAGTCCTACACACTCCCAATCGACTCACATGTCGTTTATCGAAGCTATGGATGTATGGCGTTTATCGAAGCTATGGATGTAGAGCGAAGGTATGGATGTATGGCTCAACTTCTACTGTAAATCGTAACAAAGCCGTCACGATACAACAGCACGCTGCGAATTAATAGAGTTCATTTCTGGATTAATGGTGTGGAACTGGAGATAAGAACTACAACTGAACAACGAAGCTGGATGAACAAGGAAATTCGCGCATGTCCTTACTGTTATTTCGATGTCAAACAATCATCTTCCCCAATAAATTCGTTTGTATTGGTATCTTTCCGTCTTTTCATGTGAATCACTGAATAAATATTATTTTAGCACTTTCATTTTATCTTTTGCTCAAATTTACACAAAAACAAACTTTCCAACTTGCTGTGCAACAGGAGAGAACTTTCTAGTCGTCTTGCAAACTCTCTCTCCACCGAACGAAGGTTTTTTTGCTGTGATTACTCATTCCTTCCCTCCACTTTCTTCCCTCTTCCTCCCCTCCCTTACCCTTTCCTTTCCCGTCCTTCTCTCACAGTGCCCATTTGTCACCTCTATTGCTGTCTTATCGGAGCTTCTCTCCTTATGCCTGCCATTTTCCAATCGAATTCACTACTTGGACTGTGCGACATCTCCTTGCTCTCTTTCATTTCTCTGTTTTTCTCGCATTCTCAATCTCACTCGTTTTCAGTGCCCTACACGCTCTCAATCGACGCGCATCTCGCCCGCTCAACAACGAGATCTTTGACTGCTACTGCCCTACGGCATCTCTCATAATGCCAAACGGTACACCCGTTTTCCACTCCATTCGGGAATATGGCTCGTTTCGTAGCTGTGAGTCTAAATGACCAGGAGAATGTATTGTCTAATACATATCCCTCGTCACTGGTCCACCGAGGAGTCTTGTACTCCTTGGTGGCCGAGGCTGTCGCCGCAGAATTCACACGTACGTTTACCATTATGTAATTGGCACTTCAATTTTATGTTCTACCTATCTCTTTTACAACAATAAATTCAGGTATTTCGAATCTCCATCCGCATACTTCGAGGGCCTCTATTAATTACAAAGTGACAGCGTATTTCATCGCCCAGAAGGTTAGTCCACAGACTTCCCCCCACCCCCCTATATTTTAAGAGTCTTAAACTACCGTATTCCAGTTCATTCAACATCCCCTAATCGCTCAAGCCCTGATGGAGACCCAGGATGCTTACATACTCGCATGCTCCCCCGTGGATCGGATGTAAGTTCTTTCAATTTTAAAACTGGGACAATTGGAAATAAGACTGTATTCCTGCTTATAATAATAATATACCTCTTCAGCTGGGGATCGGGATGGGCCCGTGAGCCAGAGGATCCGGAGGAGGAGATCACCGTCCTTAATCTTATGGGACACATTTGTTCTGGTGAACTAAGTCGCAAATTAAAATTGTTGTTGTAAAATGATAAATTGTTTTCTCTCACTGATTTCTTTTAATCAAAACAGAACAGTAAAAATATCAAATCATATGATAGTTTCACGAATACTTCTTCACGTTTTTTGAGGTTTCCTGATTTCCAGAGCTGATCAATCTGTCCAGAGAGATGACGTTTTTTATTCCAAGAATCTTTGAGAAAATACGTCTTCTCAAAGTTCCTACATGATTCATCCTTCGTCTCCCCCTACTTGCCCTGTAAGGCGGTCGTCTTTATCTCCAGCCGAACTGCATTTGGTCATCCCTTTCCTTGTTCTTCCACAAGCGTGAAAAAGAGCTGATTCATAAAGAAATGCTGCCTCTTTCAAATCCATACAATCTCTCGTTCTGAAACAGAAAAAAAAACTCTCCTCATTCAGCACACTCTCTCGCAGTTCGGACAGGTGAGAGATAGGGGGGAATGATGAGAACACTGAAAATCTAATGTCAATGATCTACCCGCGTGAACCTCGTCAACGGACTACTTGTGGAAACGCTATTCACTTTGTCCGAATCATTTCAAAATTATTAATTAGGAAATTGCATCTTCGAGTATTCAAAAGTTCAATCATTAGTGCATTCTAATTATTCGTCTTCATCAATTTATTCCACTCTCTTCTCTTCATTCCAATCGGTCGTTCCACACATTTTTCGTGTTGAGAAATGACAATGGTGAGTTGACCATCGTATTCCAAGTTTATGTAATCAATCAATAAAAAATTCCAGATTGCCCTTCTACTGTGTCTTTCTTCATTGATATTCGCTGGCAGTGGAGGTTTTTTTACTTGTTGACCCTGTAGAGATTTCTTGTAGATCAATCGTCGTGCATCTACAATATCAAAGGACTGAAATCATTGGACAATTATCACATTCAGTCGGTGAGAATTCGTGAAAAAATTTCAGTGCAAATGGACAAATTACAGGTGATCCATGGTTACTTGGACACGAAACAATTGAACTGCACTCAATTCATTACGAGAAACTACACGTACACGTTGAGGTGATTAAAAAATTATTTTCTAAATACTATCTTATGTTTTAGAGTCCGGCGAAACGAAACCATGCAAGATATCGATAGTTTTGGATGCTCAAATGACACTTCGTATTATTACACAGTGAAAGGTCTAATTTATTGCAAGACTCATTTACACCCAATAATTTAGGCGAATCATCTCCGACACATTTCATTAATCCTGAAGAAGTCACAATTTTCTGCGCAACGCCCAGTACGATTGATGAAGTTAATTCCTTTTCGACTCTGTAATGTCAGTGGACAGAACATGCGAGAACCTCCCAAGTGGCTCATTCCCAGATTACAAGGAAGGAACCGACGCCGAACCTGCTACAGTGAAGGTTTCACATGAATTTTGATTCTAAGCAATCAAGAAATGGTTCAGTGCGCTAACGACACGTGGGATATCAACGACAAACACTATTTGTTGTCTGATCCGAAGCCCATTTGCAAGGGGATTCCGGGGCAAAATGAAGCCGCGTTTTTCGTCGTGCTTCCTTCTGGAGAGGAGCTGCAGTTAACGGGAGATCACAAATGCGGTTGGACACCTATGGGTGAGAAAGAATTAACTTTTAACGTCTTCATTATCCAATTTTTACTCCGATCATTGCAGTCAATGCGACGTATCCTCACAGAAGTGAGATCATGGATGGACTCACATTCATCATCATCCTCTCCATTCCACTCTGCATTTGCTTCGGAATCTGCTACTGCCCCTGCGCGATTCCACTAGGAATGTGCATACGGAAAAGAAGAAAGCCCGTCCTTCCCTTGAATCAGAAGTCTACTGCGAATCCGGCGACGTACAATAGTGGATCCGTGCGGCCGTAAGCCCTCTCACGAAGAGAAAATAAAGAAATACCTGATTTTGTGTTCTCTAAACAACGCTTACGGATGAAGAGGAATTCCAAGTGACAGAATGAATCACTTCACATCACTTCTACTTTTCACGTGTTTTTCCTCGTTAGTTCTTTTTCATCCTCCATAGAGACAGGGGTTAATTACACATCCAATTTTACCTATAAATTAATTCAATAATTTAATAACTAGTTTAATGAGCCTCTTCACTCATTTTATCCTCTCTTCTCCTTTCTAATCGGTTGCTCAACAGATTTACGCGAGAACCGGCTATGGTGCGTTTTTATTGTGATTTTGTACGGGATTTTTTGATTCATTGCAGATTCTCCTTCTACTGTTTCTTCCTACACTGATCTTCAGTTCCCATTCAGGTTATTCACTTGACAATGTAATCGATTGCAAAATTGATTGTAGGTCAATCTCCATGCATCTACAAAATCAAAGGACCGAAATCACTGGATGATTATCATGTCGAGTCGGTGAGATTTCATTTTTCGAATAGTATATTTGGAATCATGGAAGTGGTATCAGGTAATTCATGGCTACTTGGAAACAAACACACTCGACTGCGCTCATTTCAATACGGAAAATCTTACATACACTCTTAAAGTTCCCCTCCACACACGTCAATTTTTTGAACTCGCGCGTAGATTAGGTGCGAGAGGGAAAGGAAGGTAGATCAATACCGGCGTCTCTCTCTCGATCGCCGCGTCTCATGATGAAATCGATTCCAAGGGAGAGAGAGCGTGGCAAAATAACAGAGAGCGAGACAGTGAGAGATGGGAAGCGCATTCGATAACCTCCCTATTACAGTATGTTCGAGGGCTTGTGGTTCAGGCAACGGACTTTGAAAAATCATACCTGGCCTCTTTTTTATTTTTATGCGTTCTTTTCTTCGATTACATGAAATTGGCCCCCTATAATTTCATAAAATCGAATAAAAAGTTAGGGTAAAAAAGTGAGTGGAGGGGAACTTTAAGTGGGTCATTTGAGAAAAATTAAAATTGGCAGCAGAAGTGAATGCCCTGAATTAATCTTACAGAGCACGACACAATGGAGTTATCAAAGATCTCGACAGCTTTGGATGCGCCAATAAAAATGCATACTTCTACAAAGAGAAAAGTTAGTTGATTCTCACTGAAGACTACAGTGCAATGGAAAATTTCAGAAGGTGTTCAGACAAATTTTGTCGATCCAGAGGAGGTCGAAATTTTCTGCGCGACGCCGAGTAAAATCAGCTAAATTATTCATCAATAACTAACTTTAATCCAGTGAACAGAACTTGCAAAAATCCGTTCAAACTTTGCAACGAGACGACGAAAAAGCTAATGTGTCCCAAATATGTCGAAGGCACCGATAGAGAACCCCCGCGGTTTGAAGTGAGATGATAACCATTTATGCGATAATCCCATCCATTGCAGTGCAAAGAATGGTTTATTTTCAATAAAGACGGTTTCGAAACAAGAAAACTTGAATTACATCGATATCCAACCCCTCCTATTTGCAAATCAAAAACGGGAGAAAACCAAGCAGATTTCTATTTTCAGTTTCCAACTGGAATAGAGAAGAAAGTGGAATTCAAGGATCGATGCTACAATCCTGATTATGAAGGTAGCTTCTCTCGAGTTTGGTCTATAGAATCAAAGCACTTGTTCGCGTTCCCTAACTTTATCATCGATTATTTGGAACGGATTTAGTCTAACTATCGCCTCCGGTTCTAAACATAGAATAGAGTGGAATTCAACAGAAGTCGTTGGTCTCTATTTTCTTCGAATACAATAATTTCTTTCCCAGGATACCCGATCTTTCCTGAACTATCAAATGGACATCTCTATGCGTTCCTCGGAATCGTCATATCGATGCTACTCCTCATTTGCATCGGTGGATTGGCACTCGGATATTGCATAGAAAATATGAAAACGCCATCAGTTCCTCACAATCAGCAAGGGACAACGAACGTTTCCATGCTCGACAGTGCAGTGACTGATTCTGATCGATAATGAGCAATTACCATCCCCTCTCTGAAGAGAAAAAAAAGAAATGCTTGTGGTGTGTCTATCTTGTTATCAGATCGTATCAAACAGGGTTATCGCGAGGTCATTAATCTCTAAGGTCAAATGCAGATCAGATCAGCTACATAAGGATAAGAGTGAGAGAGAAATCTTTCGAGATTATTCCGTTGATGCTCTGTCATTCATACAAAAAGCAGTTATTTCATTCAATGTGATTTTAAATCCATTTTGCATTCATTTCTTACAGAGTTCTACTCACTCTCAATTAATTATCTTCGTGGAAATTGCAGCGACTAAAGTTGGATTTATCCAACGTGCACTGTTCTTTCGCCAGTGAGTATTTCACGATGCAGAACACTCTAAACAATTCATTGTCCCGTCATACAGCACTGAATATTTCTTTTGAGGACTATGTGAAGGACGCATTGATTCATCAGACCGACTACTAAGACGATATCACCATCCTCCGGTTCGTGAAGACTAGAAAATTCGCTAACTTGCCTATCCATCTCACCCGACTGTCGTCGAAGCCTTTGATTACGATTATCGTGCGTTTCAAACGCTCAGCAAAGTCGCTACGGTGTTTAGCAAAAACTTCTGTGTTTAGCAGCCGACTCCGCCCCCCTTCCAGCCTGTGGACACACGGCAATTTTTTTCCCGACTCTCCAGCAAAATTTTGGTCCTCGGCTACTGTACTCTCTCGCACACCACCGAGATGCGCGGTGCAATTGAATTGCCTGATTTTGGTATTTTTTTACGGTAATTTTTAAATTTTTGGGTTACGGTTTTCGTTAAAAATTATCGATTTTCTATTTTAAATAGCTCTAATTCCGCTTTCTCGCTTTTTCCCTTCTATTTTTACTTTGGTTTAATTCACTTACATGCTTATATATACAATAACCGTCAGCTGATTACCTTGAATGCATAATCCAAGGAGTATTCTGCATTTTTTAAGAGAACAATTAAAACCATGCTACTGATCATTAAACAGATATACTAAGCGCAAAAAAATTGTAAAAAATAAATAAAAATTGGCATAAAACTGCATTACAAAAAGAGAGCCGTAGCCGTGAAAAGGGAAGTTAACCGTCGGCGGTAAATGCCAAAAGTCAAACTTCCTATGTTTAGCAGCGGCCCGGGAAGGACCATTTTTTCCAACGGGGTGTCGGGAAAAAAATTGCCGTGTGGACATCGGAACGGTTAATTCCCCTGTTGTTTTTGCCACTCGTTTGCGCTCGATTTTTATCGATTCACTGCGCAATTTGAGCAGCATTTTTCATTAATTTGCCTTTGATATTCGATTAATTGCATCTGCAAAGCTTGTATCTCGCGCCCTGACGCTAAACCATTGTGATAAATAGCTATTCGCCTCTTGAAAGTGACCAATTCGTGCATGTCTATTTCTCCAAACCATTTCTCATGTTTTTCGAAGCCTATTTCTATTGTTTCTTCCTTATTCATTCACTAATTAACAACTTGGTTCAGAATGCGGCATGATGTGGTCTCGTGGATTAGCGGAAATTGTGCAGCATCAACCGTTTGGACTCGGCTCTAGAGGTGAACATGCTTCTTGTTTTGGCTTTTTAAAAAAAATATAAGCCGTTGTAGGGAACTATTTCAGGTCAGCGAGTGTGCATGCCACGCTCTCGGTTGCGAAGGAATATTAGAAACAGGTGGGGTATATCTGTTTATTGAAAAAAAGTCAGTTTCTCGGAGGTTTTTCAGCGTTTTCTCAGTATTTCCATCCTTACTGCTGATTAATTAACCCATTTCTTTCAGAAATAATGCGAAAGACCGAAAGAAGGAAGATTCAAACTAATGTAAATGTTAAGAACGACGTGGAATTTAATAAGCAGGTGAATATGGATCTTGTGTCCATCGATTAAAATAAATTTAAAGCCGTTTTAGAAAGCATTTTCAGGCAAGTTAGCGTGGGCTAATGTTAGCCACGCTAACCTCATCGGTGGCAAAAATCGTCGTTGGCTGAACACAGGTACTACTTTATCGATTTATTTCCTTAACTTGTGGCTCCTATTGCTGCACTAGGCAGTACTATTTCGTTGCCATTAGGACAACATAGTCAGAAGTGAACAAATAAGGGCAAAATGCTTTATTCTCGAATAAGTGAATGCGTTCAGGTCCGATTCTTCGACCTTCTCTTCTCTTTGTAATCTACTCACTCATGCGATGAACTTCCCGCTCTCCTTATTCTTCCTTTTCACCTCTTTATTATCATTGTTTTATTCGATTTACTTGCGATAAAAATATATATTGGATACAATTCTCATTGGTATGTAAACAACAATTTGGGAGATTCGCTTTTTTCTTGTTATTTATTAAAGTAAATATAAAGCTCTCCATAATCAATTGCAATTGTACCTATTGGCAATGTTACAATGTCGGAAACTATGTACAACTACAAAATAAATGAACTAATTACAATAGAGAATGAGCGAATCTGGAGAGGGACTGAGAGAAGAAGATCGAGAGGGAGGAGAGCGAGATGGAGGAGCAACGGTTCGTGATTTGCGATTGTTTCACCCCCCAATAAGACTAGAGTCGTTCTAGGCTCCCATACTCACGAATACACCTCGTTCATCAAACACTCGAAAGGTCCCCTCTCGGTTCAATCCTGACCACGACTACATTGACCCTCGAATCAAATTATCTGCCCCTCGTATTCATCGTAAAAGTAGAGAGAAGACCACCTTCCATAAACACTTTCCATCACCTATGATGCCTCCTTCCACTTCCCCTTCTACTCTACTCCCCACTCGTCCATTCACTCCCCCTTCCCTTATTCAATCCCTTTCTCTATCATCACCTTGCCCTCCTATGTCTCCTCTCCATATCGATTGTGACCAGCCTTCCTATGATCTTAGCCCTCTCTCTGTCACCACCAGTCTTTCTCCTATCCACTCATCCCCTCTATCTACAACCACTCCTATTCTCTCTAGTCCAATTCTATCTATTCCCTCTACGCCTATTCCTTCTACTCCTATTTCCGTTACTCCTCTCACCTCTGGTATTAATGTCTCCTTTCTTTCCTCTCAACCAAAAGGTCCTCCTCTCTTCTCATCTCACTCCTCTTCTCCTCTCTCTGTCCACCTCCCTCGGCCTCTAACGTCCTTCCACTCTTCGTCGATCCCGATATCTGCAATGGAATCGGATAGTCGTCAGTCAATTTCTCGTTTCCATTTGACAGCCTTCCTCGCTCACGCTAATCCCCCCTTCATTCCTGAACCTGTTACTCCAAATACCCGCAAGAGCCACATTGTCCATTGTTCTAAAACTAGGGCCTTTATCCTCCGAGCTCATGCCTTCTTTATGGAGAATGACCTGGAGGATATGACCCCTAGATTCCTATCCCTACTCCTCTCGATCCACCCCGACACTGTCTATCGTGTCATCTCGGATTCATCTGAAACCTCCCCGCTCGATCGATTCCCTCGCTGTGCCCCTCCTCCCGTGAAAAGGACAAAGAAGGCCGAGCAAGAGAGAGTGAAGGGAAGATTCTCCCAACAGACAATTGAGAAGGTTCTGCGAAGAGGGGGGAAAGAGGACATAATGATAATTTTAGCTGCGGCGATTCGTACACACTGAATTCTTTGCACAGTATCGACGAGTCACTCTGAAGATTATCTCCGATAGGAAAGCAGAATGGATCGATCCAGTACTGATAAGTCCCCCTATTCCCTTGGCTACTGGACTTGTTTAGGTTGATACGAATGTAGCAGTTTCCATTCCTATCGTCAGACTCCTTCTCCACTCTATGAATTTTTCTTTCGTGAGACTACAGTACAGATCGAACGTGTATATGAATGACTATTATAGTCGAGTTCAATCGCATTTCCTACGGTAAGATCGCTATAGAATTTCCTCCTAGCTAGGCGAGCTTTAGGACGATGCTCGAGATAAGGGAAGCTGGCAACCACCTCATATGGAGTGTGGATGAAACATGGATCCATAAAGGAATGCGGCCGAGCATTGGCTGGCAAGATTTGGAGGCGACGAGGGCACCACTGACTTTCATCAAAAACGGGCTGACTGTAATACCGCAATGGTTAATTAAATTAAACATTGTATTCTAGGCGGGGAACAGCCGACAGTGGGAGAAGGGAGAGAGATTGATCATTGTCGCCTGTATGAGTGAAGGAGGATTCAGATGCCCTGAAATTTGGCGAACAGGGAAGAAGGATAATGGGGGCGATTATCACAAAGAGATGGATGGAAAGTTACGTGCATACTAATTATTAACATTATTAGAACTTCTAAATATGAAGCATTTTCTATTAATTTTAGGCGTTCGAGAGATATGTAGAAGGTGTTTTCGAAGCATTAGTTGCGGAAGCGGGAGAGAAGGAGCTGAAGCCAATACTATTGATGGATAATGCGGCATATCATTCACGGTTAGAGTCCTACCACCTCAAAGTTAGCTCAAATACAACTGAAGGGTCGTCGATAAGATGCCCACTCAGAACGCTCAAAAGGCTGTAATTGCGGAATGGTTAAAGGCCCACGACATGCCATGCGAGGAGGGGTGGAAAAAGGTTTAATGGGAAAAATAAAGTATGCACCACGAAATGTTCTTCCAGAAGGACATGGTGGCCGCTCTCAAGAAATTGAACCGGAAGGATTATAATACGTATGTAGTGGATACCATGGGAGAGTCAGTTGTTTTAATCAATAATCAGAAAATTCAAAATACGGCGACAAATTAAAACTACGGGACTACAGGCGCTACGGAGTGCAAGTTGTGAGAACGCCTCCGTACATGGCAGAGTACGCCCCCATTGAGTTCGGTTGGAGCGCGATGAAAAGAGCGCAACACGATCTAATAACACACTCTGACGATGGTGGTGTTATTCGTGTTAAACTCTTGGAGTGGATGATTAAGTACCCAGCGGAGAAGTGCAAGAAATACATGGACCATTGCAAGGGAGTGGAGGAGGCACGTTAATCCCCATTTTACACTATGGATATTTTATAATTATTATAGAAAAGAATTGCGGAAGGTGGACTCACCTTCTCTCCTTCTCTCTCAGTTGAAGAAATCGTCGAGGCAGCGGAGGAAATCATCGACGCGGAAGATGAAGAACCTGTAGTGGATATAGATGACCTTTTCTTCATGAGTGATATCGAGGAAGAAGATTAGAACAATAAATAAACGAAGGAAGACAATTTAATTTTCTAGTTAAATGTTGCATAAAAATTGTTTATAACGTTGTTTGATCGCTATATGTTAGATAAATACGTTCTAAACATGTGTACGGACAAGAAAGCTCAGCAAATAATCAAATCAAGCTAATAAATTAACGGCAATAACGGCAAAACATGGCGGAACAAGCGAAAATGTGTGAGAAAAAAATGAAAGATAAAGGGGCGTGGCTTAAAAATTTGCCGCGTGAAAACTATCCCCATAGGCGCGCACTTTTTTCGACAGGGTGGAACTTGATTGGACATTGTCGGAACCGTTTATTTTCTTACGATACGTGCGCGGAAATTGAGTACTAGCTGGCCAAACGAATGATAAATGATTTATTCAGCGATGGCAAACAGGTGTCTTTCACTCTGTTCGTCTTAGAACTTCATCTTGTCCAAAGTTGATCTCCCTTCACTAGGACTTCCTTTTTTGTGTGTCATTATCAGAGACTATCTGAGAGAATTGAGATACTTTCTTCAGGGTCCGTACAGCGATTTTTTAACCTATGCTCAAAAAATCTCCCTAGGGGTGCTTTTTTACGTAGAGTTCGAAAATCGACCTTAGGAAGCCGTATCTCTAACCCCCCATTCCCTGTGGCACACTCCACCCTACCAGGGGGTAAATGCAATTTCGCGAATGGCGCTCCAAACCCCTACAAATTATATATCATCTTGTAGATCTCGACGAGACAAACATTTTTTGTGAAGAAAGTGAAGGCCTATCTCTTCTGTGAAATAAAATATTTTGGTCGAAAGTTTTATTTTGTACGTCGTGAAAAATTTTTGGCCGCCGTGTAAAAATATTATTTTTCCATTCGATTCGCAATGCATTTTTACCCCTTAGTGCAAAAATTGAGCCGGATTGATTTTACCCATTGTTGTTTCATAGGCCAAAGAATGGGCGCAACCTCGATTTTCGACCATTTTTCTGTTTTTTGAAATCGAATTTCTCACGTTGTTGGAGATCGGGAGTCAAATTTTCAACATAAATCAACTAATATGAACCAAAACAATAATTTATGAGGTTTAGAAGGAAATCGGAGAAATTTTTTTTGTTTGAAAATTTCCAAATTTTGTGAAATTTTCGTTGGAAATTTTTAATCCCCAATTTTCTTCTAAACCTCATAAATTATTGTTTTGGTTCATATTAGTTGATTTATGTTGAAAATTTGACTCCCGATCTCCAACTACTTGAGAAATTCGATTTCAAAAAACAGAAAAATGGTCGAAAATCGAGGTTGCGCCCATTCTTTGGCCTATGAAACAACAATGGGTAAAATCAATCCGGCTCAATTTTTGCACTAAGGGTTAAGAGACCTTCTCCATAAAAATTCACCATTTCGGCCCCATCCCGGACATGCCCCTAGGAAACGGATACAGACCTCCATACTATCATCATGGAGAGTGGCCAAGACCTTGTTTACAAAATCGATAAAATTGGGATGCCGCGACGCGTACGCGGCGCGTCGCATGCGCGCGAAATTTGAAAACGTGATTTTCAT
>LS553667.1:181771-206976 GCA_900490775.1 Pristionchus maxplancki
GAGGAGGTGAGGGTCGTCAGCTTCGAATGTCAGATGCAGGCGCACATCAGTGCTACATCCGCGCACTCGGTAGACTGCGCGCCTGTGCTGATCGATGGAAAACTCTGGGATACGTCCGAAGCGTTCATCATCTCGCAAAGAACGTTTTCACCCCTTGGTCTTTACTGACTCTTCTTATTTCTAGCTACTCCGAGGCGGTAGAGGAGTTTCTCGTACTCAAGGCGCTCATCATCGCTACAGCGGCAAAGGTACTCAGTAATCAGGATAACCTCGCGACCTCCATCACTTTTCAGTATCGGCAACATCCCGTCTTGGCGGGATCTCTCAAGGACACGGGCGATACTCAAGTCGTCTACGCAGTCACGAACACAAGGTAGTGATTGTAGCTGGGGGCGAGGTTAAAGCTAGATCCTGTTCAGGTTCGGTACTGGAATCTGCACCGGTGTGTCGGGAGCCGACGATACACTGGCATGGTCCGGATCAAACGCTTATGAAATAATCCTCGAGGTCATCAGAGGTTCCCTCCCTTAGGCCCACCGACCACCCGTCTATTATTGTCATAACCCCATCTCTTATTCTCCACTATTCAACACCCGATGTTGTTAACATGTATGATAAAGTGTGTGTCATCCGATCTCTCAGCATTGTCAGTGTAGACACAAGCGTCAATTGAGGCATTCTCTCCTCTGTATCTCGCTTGTACTAAGCGAACAGGGGTCGAAGGCTATTTACTATCGTATTCACTCATGAATGAATTTCAATGAATCTATTGGTCAAATGAACCTATCTATGAATCCAATGAATCTACTCAACGTGTGATTGCACTTCCAACTCGTCTCTTCTCTTCTTCCTTTCCTTCTCTTCTATAGGGCGCCTATTGCCACATCGCTTTTTCTAACTGTGTTGATTCACAACCGAGAGAGACGAGAGAGAAAGAAAAAGTGGGAAGAGAAAAAGAGGAGCGCACAATTTACTCTCCGCCGCTCCATTGATCGCCTCCTCCACTTAGGCCTTAGATATACTTATATATTCCTCGTACATCCATTTCTCTTGCTATTCGCAATGATCAATTGCAACTGCCTACTTCAACTCAACTTTTCATAATATGCTGTTATTCGTCTACGAGCTGCAGAGAAGTTGGAAAACACGATGTATAGTACGTTTGACATTGCAAAGTGTCACTCAAAATATCTTATGCTGAGGTGGAATGCTGGAACGGGTCTTGGAGAAACAATACAGATTTGGAGGTGACGTGATGGTAGGACTGTCATGGTGCTGCTACGATGACCTTCAAACGAGTCCGCTTTCAAGCTACACTCACGACTCATCGTCGCCTCACCCTCTGATCTATTGTGGAATGAATAAAGTGTACCTGATGATGATCATCGTGCAAACTGGAACAATCTACAAGAGAACTGACGGATTGAGAAAGGCAAGATGGCGATCTTTATCCCTTCGTAACCATTCTAGAGATTCTCTTTAGCTGTATGATTAAATTCCCCCTCCCGAGGATCATCGCAGAGGTCGCAGAACTCGAGTTCGGTGCTCTCCAAATCGATATCGATCGTCGTCTCGAAATTAGCGGCGATCTCGCCGAAATCCTTGCACACACAGGCGTAAACTGCAATAATTGGATCAAATACAGATGTATTCAGCGTATCAATCAACAACAATGGGCGTGCAATCGAGTTTCTCAAATTATATGAGATATACCATTACATATTTGGCAAATCCGAAATAGAGAAAAACCTACGTGTTTCACACGAGTGCTCAATGACCATGAGCAGTTGGACCTCGCTCTGATACCATGCGTCGGATGCCTAAAATGGTGTTCATCATCCCAAATCAATGGTTGAACTCACAACTCCAGAAACTTCATAGTGCACAGATGGCTCGGTTGCGTATTGATTCTGGGATGGTAGCATAATTGCGATGATGAGGAAAGAATGAAACCTCCAATCGCGCGAACGGGCTGTTCCGAATGGTCTTTTCTCGGGCTTGTTCCTGTATTTTAAAACTATTTTTTAAAAAGACATCACCATGATAAACCTATTTACCCAGAGTGTGATCCTGTAGTAGAAACGCTCCAAGCAAGTTAGAGTTCCGTTGACGCTTACTGAGACATCGATCTAGAAATCGAATGTTTTATTCCAAAGGACAGTATACACTGACTGTGTCGACGCAATTCGCGATCAAAAATGTGATGAGGAGGGTGGCATTCATTTTCACAGGTTAAAGCTGGAAAGTACAGATTTTTTTCGATATCAAAATGAAACCGACCACCTCAGCCGCAACTGCAAAGCGAAAATGATGTTATTTTTTACTGAAGTAATATCGATGCAGCACAATATTGGAATATTTTCTCCCATCTTTGGTCTAATAACCTTGTGACTTTCTTTGAATGATTATATTTCCATGCTCTGTTCAATGTTTCTTGAACTCTGACCTTCAAAATATTTTCTGATTGTGAGATGAAAGAAGCGCAACCAGTGGGAATTTGGGTGATTCAAAATGTAGCCGTTACTTTGCGCCGAGAACAGGAGATCCCAGCCAGAAGGGGCTCTTTATTGTAAAAGGGAAGGACTATCGAATAAAAACGAAGCGTGTGTTCAGTCATTCTTCTGCTCGCTTGAAGAGCTGTCCACTGCTGAGGATGCCGTTCTTCAAAGTGGATGTAAGTATCCGCATTGTTATCGTCTATTTTTTTTATTTTTCAATTATCCAGTATGTTCAGATGGAGGATTCCTCCAAACAGCCGTATGTCTTCTTCACCGATGAGGATATGGAGCGACAAAAGGTTCGTTTGAATTAGATAAAAATCAAAGATCAATCTTGTCCATTTTAGAGCAAGAAGTGGTCGAAGAAGCAGAAGTTAATTGGAGGCGGATTTCTGCTCGGTCTCCTTCTCATCATCACTTTTGTCGTCGTCAGAAGTTGTTCTAAGGGTAAGTTCACATGTGGTTCATTGAATGACTGGGTTTACTGTATGATTAGTCGTGTCTATGAAAAAGTTGATGCGAACCATTTCAGGAAACCTCGTCGAGCTTGAAGGCGGTATACTGAAAGGAGTCACTCAAATGCAGACTACCACAACTACCGTACCCTCCACTGCTCCCACCACTACCATAGCCCCAACTACGAAGACCACTCAATCGTCTACTACTGCCAAGACCACTGTTGCGTCGACAGTGTCGATTACCCCGGCTCCTACCACTGTGAAGACTACTGAAGCTACAACTGCATCCACTACCGTATCTTCTCCGACAACCACAACAACAGCGCAAAAGTCAACGAAAGCACCTATCTCTTCAACAACGACTGTGGTTCTTCCGACTACTTCAGGTACGTTGAGCCAAGGGTTAGAATGAAGTGCATGGTTTTCGCGGAATTCCCTGGCCAGTCAGATAAACGAGAGATTGTGCGAAATGGAAAGAGCAAAGCCATTACTTGTCCCCTTTTCCTTGCAGAACGCCCCTATTGTGAAGCCGGAGTCAACATGATCACCGTTCACGAGCACAATTCGACCGTCGGAGAGCATCTGAGGACCTTTTCGGATGTTTCCGTGGAAGAGTGCTGGTACCACTGCGGAAATGTTGAGGTGAGCCAGAGGGTGAAGTTAACATTGTGAACGATAATAGGTAGTTCAAAAGACAGAGAACAGCTATATAAAATCTCTCAATAATGGCGTGTTCAAAACAGTTCAGATAAGTTTCTTTCAGGGTTGTGAGCTCTACGACTACGACTACACCAACAGGAATTGTACGCTGTATGAGAAGGAGTTGAATTCGACCGAACCACACGCTGGGCTTCTCAACTACTTTTGCATCAAGGTAGCTATTATTTAATTTAAATTCTTTGAGAGATTCAAGATTATCAATAACCTTCTTATGCTTTTTAGACGGATCACGTGTGCAATGCCTCCGTCCACTTCGAAACATTCCTTCAGAAATCGTTTATTGTCATGGCAAAAGAAATCGCCATCGTTGACACCACTGAGGTAAGAGATCTAGCTACGAAATTCTATAAAAAATGCGCTTTGCAATGCATACTTTCCAGGAGTGCCTCGCTTCATGCATCAACGCCCAAGACAACTTCGGTTTCCAGTGCAAATCAGCAACCTTCTATCCTGACGACGAGGTGAGTAATTAGCAACGAAGAGCTGAGTTAACTCTCGTTGTTTTCAGGAGTGCGTCATGAATAACATCGACCGATTCGACTACCCCGAAGATTTCAATGACAGTGAATTTGATAACGTCGTATATTTGGGAAACTTGTGTGCTGCAGGTAGGGAAAAGCGTGGCATCTGTTACAGGCCTATGACGATTTTCTAACGATTTTCTTACAGATCATCACGAAGAGGCCGACGCGATCTTGGCTGAAGAAAATGCTGCAGTGAAGAATAAGACTGTCCAGAATAACAATAACACCAATGGTTTGTTTTGATGGATGACCAACGGGCTTAATGGGATGCCCTTCAGCCACCTCCGAGTGCTTCGTTCGAGTTCCCCAGATCAGTCTACTGAGTTTTTCGTTTTTCCAAGTTCCGGAGGAAAATATCACGCTGAATGAGTGTCTCGAATACTGCATCACGTAAGTCGTACTGTATATATTGAATTCCTACCGTATCCGTACCACTCAGGCCCCATCGTGAAATGGACTTCGAGTGCGTCTCTGTCGAGTATTATCATAAGCCGAAGGTTTGTACTCTAGAACTCGCTGTTACGCTGTCCGCTAGGGATGTCAATTCATTACCCAATAATCCCTCTTTCTCCCCTCTCCCTCATTCCAATTTCGAGCGAGGAAGGGGATCGGTGATGCAAATTGACCCAACATAATGAGTCGAAGGAACGTGCCATTTCATTTCATTTTTGGGCCATTTTGTGTGGGATCACGCAGTAAAATGGTACTAAGGACGACACTTTATGGAACCGAGACAGGGGTGGCCCTGTCTCAGTGTGACCTGTGTCGAACTGCCTGCTGATAGGAGACGAACTTCGTGACAGTCATTTATAGAGTAGTGTGACGATATCATAAACAACAATTCACAGCACTGCTACATCGATTCGGGGAGCCGTAAGACTAAAGATCATCTGATTCGTGACGAAAACAAGTTTGGAGAGGTAAATATTGTTTAACCTTTTGGCATTGAATCAACATATTCTTGTCAGGTTGACTACTTCGAAGTGGCTCGCCATCTTAAGGAGAACCCATGCGCTGCGGAAATTTCAAAGCTGTGAGTTAACACTTCGATTTTACACATTCAAAATTTTTGAATCAAAACCAACAATTTTAGATCGATTAATGCAACAAATAAGGAGGAACAGTCGAAATCGACAACGGAAACTGAGAATAATAAAGAAGAAAAATGTGTTTGCATCTAAAATCTCTAACTCAGATTTAACTGTTTCGTGTAATTCGTAAAAAAATACTTTTGTCCTTGATAAATCTTCAATACCGAACCAACTTTGTGCAAAAAAACACATAAAAGGAGTTTATGTCTTTTCCAAATATGAAGATATGAAGATCGATATGAGCATGCAGAAATGTGCAGGCGGTTTCCTGTAGATGACTGTTGAACTCACGATTTTTGTTGCGAAAATTGATCTTACCATCTATGAGAATGTAACGAGTCGTTCGCAAGGTTATTAATAATCGGATGGTGCCTCCATCTAGACATGCCACAGGGTTCTAATCACAAGATCAGCGACGAGAGAGCACGCAATTATGAGAGAGTGCAGCCTCTGGGTATGAACTATTCGTCTATCAGGCCATAAACCCGGTCTGTCTAGACTATCTGGTTGGTACAAATAGGAGAGTTAGGCAGGCAGTTATCACTTATTACGTCCTCTCTCACCCCTCTCCCCTACTGCTCTAGTTCCCTTTCTACATCTCAATTAGAGCTTCGAAAGAACTCGTCGAGAATTCAAAACGAGTACTCGTTTTCCTTAACTTTCGAGTACTCGTTTTTTTCGCGAGCGGTCGTAGGGAATGAAAACGAGTACTCGTCGCTCGCGAGTACGTGGACTTCGCGAGTACTCGCTTCATTCTATTCATTGACGACCAGTGCGGGCGGTGGGCCGCTATAAGAACCGCGGAGAATAGAAAACGATCGATCGTTTATGAAAATTTCTTTTGATTTTCGTATGAAACATATTTCAAAAATTGTGAATTACCCTTCCTCGTCGATTCTCCCTTTCATTCCTCATTTCGCGAGTACTCGTCGACCGCGCGAGTACTCATTTGAAACTCAGAATGATGCTCGTCGAGAACGAGTACTCGTTTTCATTTGCTTATCGAGTACTCGTTTTCGCTCAATAACTCGTTTTCGAAGCTCTAATCTCAATGTCAGTGGTCTCCTTCTATCATTCTCAAACTCCTTCCATCGTTTATTTCGATAGCGATCACCCTTCCTGTAGCTTAAAGTCCTTTGATATTGTAACATGCCACCTTATTCTCTTCGCTGAAGAGTCTTCAGTGTTCATACCCACCTTCACTTATAGCTCATCCCATCACTCATCCATAGCCATTTTCCAATTGCAGACCATGCCTGCCAAGAGCACCACTTCAACTGACAAGATAGCAAAAGCTTCTTCGAAGATCGTCAAAAGGGCTTCCATTGCTCGTTCTACTCGTCAAATTCTCACTAGAAGCACCAGCGTAATGGCGACTCGAAGTGACAGAATATTGAAGAATGACGGGGGAGTGAAGAGAAGAGAGCCGGTGCAGAAAGAAGTCGAGGCCAGGTAAGAAATCAGTCTATGGGAATCGAGGAGGATAGACATTCTTGCACACTTTTCATCTTACCTCCTTGCAGAATGAACCAGACTTCGCTGTCGGATCTTCCATACGACGCTATCGAGAAGATTCTCTCCTTCCTCAACACTCCTGAGGACTATAAAACCATCAACAATCTCAGATCGGTGAGAGTTCTAAAAGGGGAACCATTCATCAATCTTTCATTTGCAGACCAATCGGAAACTCAAAGAAGACGTTGATTTCTTCGTGAAGTACAAGTCGAATATTCCCGAGTTTCGCACTGTGAAGTTCACCAAAATGACCGAGGTTACATTTACAGTTTTTCCATTTCCCCTTAATGATTACACCAAATTTCAGTCTGATCGCACCAGTTTCGAAATAAAGATTGAAGTAAAGAAGGAAATCGTCCCCCTGCTTCATAATCTCAACATTCTGAAAGACCGAGTCATCGAGAAGTCCACTGATGAAAGAGTGAGTTGTGCTTCTTTTTGTTGTTATTGTTTTGTTATTATTGTTGTTGTTATTTATGAAACAAAGTCTCTTCAGCACGTAACTTTCTCCATCCCCGTGAGAAATCGCAGCGATCCTGTGGTCTTATACCTCAGAGAAGCGTTCGGTCGGCGCATCAAAGGACTTTTTATCGAGACGATCAGAAGTCTGGAGGAATGGCACTTCATCAAGAGTCTGTTGGGACAGGCGACGATCAATATGATAAAAGTCGGAGTCTACTTTGCACTGAACACCAGTGCACAATTCGCGTGAGTTCATCGACTTTTTGCACTAATAGTTAATAGTAAATAATAGTTACTGATACTAATAGTTACTGTAAATAGTTATTAATTATTATATAAAATTATATTTTTGCAGCGACGATCTCTTCGCATTTCTCAAGGACCACGAAGTGAAGGATTTGACTCTCTTCAGCATCGGATTCAAACCCGCCGATCCCGGTTGGTTATTAGCATTCTACTAAAAAAATTTTTTAATGCTCACATCTACAATTTCAGAGCTATTCGCCGATAAACTGGTCGCAAGCGGCATTAACTTCAAACTGTACCATTCCGTCAACAAGGTCCATTTCTTCGGACTCCTCAAGAAACAGTGGAGAGACGTGTTGACTCCACTCGAAGAGAAGGGATGGAGGGTAATCTACAAGAAGAGGAACGAAGATGAAAACAGATCGCCGTTCGTTAGCATCGCTGTGATCAAGGAGACGTAGAGTTTATTATCTACATTATTTATATTATTTCGAAACAAACGTTCAGCGCTGTCCTATGCGTAGAAAACAGTAGTCGATCTCCACTTACGATATTTCACCATCCAGTTAGTCCCCCTCCCATTTCCATGTACATCCACCTACATAATTTTTTTAAAAAATTATTTCGTCGTGTCTCTGCCGTAGATAAATTATTGCTATTAGTAACATTGACGTTACATTATTAGTACGCTATCTGCATCATCTTCCATAGTTCATGATAAATATTCAATTGAGCCATGTGTCCTACTGCATCTCATCGACATTTATTTCATTGCCATTCATAGTGACAACAGATCAGAATTCAAAGATTTCTTGCGGTAAGAAAAAGGGAACTGTGTCACGTGCAAAAGGTTGAAAATATAAATTAATAAATAATTTGACCGGATAACAGTCTCTTCATTCCTCACGTCCCTCCTACCTATTTTGACTACCAATCTCTCCCTATAAAACCCCCTTCCTCTCCCTTCTCTCCTTCTTTCTCTTCCCTCGCGGTCGATCAATCGTCTATGAAGCTCCTTCTCCTCTCGCTCGCCGTCGCAGGGTTCGTTCGATCCCAATCCGCCCCACTGACCCGGGATCCCAATACCCCCGATACCCTTCTAGCACCCTTCCACTACTCTCCCATCAATTCCAATACCTCAGACCTCTGACACCCTTGAGACAATACCGTGTTCTGTGTCAAATCCAGTTTCGAATATCGTATCCCCTTCAGCATCCTACCATGACTTGATACAGTACTTTGCCTCGGGCCAAACCTCACTCCCTCGTGTTACCGTACCCTGCTGTGTTACCGTACTCATCTTACAGTATCTACTCTTCAGTTGTGCACTGGTGACTGCTGAAACGACACCCGAATGCATCGAATGCCTCAATGAAAACAACCAGAGAATCAACAAATGCATGATGCACTGTACGTTTAAGAAGAGAGCAACGAGTGAGGAGGAGATGAGGGTAGGTCAAAGATCAAAGATCAAAGACCAGAGGATGATCCTCAATTCCAGTCCGAAACCTCTGTCCACAAGAAACGAGATTCTTGCAAATGCAAAGCAATAAAGATTCTTGGACATGGACGCACGTGTGAAAATTGCACTCAGAACGGATGCCACCGGGGTGAGATTACGGTGGTCCTACCGTATCCCCGTATCGGCTACAGTAATCCTACCGTATCCACCTCATATTGACTTCCAGTCGCTTACTGCGGCAAGAAGCGCGAGGCTGGCAACAGCAACTACAGCTGCAACTGCAACCAGATTGGCGATTTTAAAGAGTGCAACCTGTGTCAGAATGGATCGTGCAGCAAGGGTGAGCACGGGGAATGGAATGACCTACCGTATCTCAACCCGGATACAGTATGATTACCGTACCTTGCCATCGCCTCTCACCCACTCTTACCGTATACCTTTAGCCTCACTCCTCTCTAATCGATCACTGTTCAGTCTCGAGCTGTCCGAGAGGCAAACGCGAGGAGTCGGCCGTCGAGCGTCTGAGAAGATCGATGCGCGAGGCTGGAAGACCCTGTAAGTGATACAGTAACCCGTCAATCGATCGACTACCGTATCCCATCAACTACAGTATCCCTTGCAGAATCGAACTCTCTCATGCGCCGCCCTTTCAATCCTCCCCATCGCCGCCCATTTTTGTATATATTTGATAAAGATTGGTGGAGTGATGATTGTGTTGTTTGTTAATGAGTAGTCGGGAAAACAAAGGGGATCTTGTGGGATATTTCTTCAATATAAATGCTGATCTGAAGCTCAACTCAGAATTCTGCAGAAGAATTAATTTGGTAATGCGAACTCTAGATTGACCCTCACCAATTGTTGTCCCAGTCTCAGACTACGTGTCAGTTTTGAGGAATGAAGAAATCAGGATCAACAAACAACTTGATTGGATTTCGGTCTCTCCAGTCTTGTTGTCTCTCCTACCTATTTTGACTGTCCCTCAGCATGATTGATCAATGGAACCCACCGAGGCCCTTGCACCGAAGCTGGAAACCGTAAGATATTGATAGGGATTCATCTTAATTTCTTCCAAAAGTTGATCAAGTTTGTTTATTCGATCATTTTCGGTTTCGAATGCCGATTGAAGCATCTCTCGAAGGGACTGCAATGCTGATTTTAAAGAAAAGAAAGCCAAACACACCAAAGCTGAGTCATCAGGAATTTGAAAATTTTCGCTCTGCGTAGAATCACGATTCGTATTTTCTACAGAAATATCTTGAGACGATGGAAGAATAGCCGAATCATCATTATCACTACTCATTCTGAAACGAAAAAAGAAATCAAATAATGATCACGTAAAGACATTCCTTTAGCTAGAGTCCTTTCCTATCTTTTTCGAATTGTCGATTTTCCAAAACAATAAAGACGCTTATTGGTCGAGAAACTAACAATAAGAACAAACCCTCTGGTCGTACTGTTCAGGAAATGTATTAGTCCAAATTATGATGTTAATAGTCACTCATTAAAGACGCGTGAAGATACAAGAAGAGGTGGGAGTGTCTGTCATAAATGTAAACAACCCTTTTTGAATGATAAATAAGCAAACGCGAAAAAAGTGTGAACTGTGGCCTTGCGGGGAATGAGATGCATTTCAGGATTTGAACAATACTGACATTTTATTTATCAAATTTTAAAATCGCATTTAATCATTTTCTTTGATTTTATTTTGGATTATTGAAACGAGAACCATCCAAAAAGTATCACATCACCGGATACAAGTGATAGTCAAATGGTGCACGGTCAGAGAAGATTTCCGAACTTGTTTGATGGATTGGAGTTTCAACAGAGGCCTGAATTTATCGTTGAGCCGCCCTCGTAGTCGACCTCGTCACTGTCGTCCCCGCCGCTCTGTCAGTTCTCGATAGTTTACTCGCCCTGCTCCCCTTCCCTCCCGCCAGTCGATAGCAGTGGAGGAGACGGAGCAGATATCTGTAAAGGGAGAGATTGTATTCTCGAAATGGTTTATTGGTTTTTCCCATGATCAGTCATCACGATCAAAAGCTAATAGATTCGAATTATTTTGGGGAAAGTATGAAACACCTTCGAAGGTTTTATCGAAATTAGATTATAAGTGTTTTCAACCTCCTCGTCATTGAACTCGTGCAGAGCAGCGACCATGGAGGAGTAATGCAGAGGACTTGAGTCGTGAGGAACCTGAGAAGGGTGAGAAATGAGAATTGTGGAAATAATGGGCACCCATGCACCCGATGGCAAAATCAATAGCCATCGACGTTGTTTCAATGAAGTTCTTGGTGGAAATAATTAGCAAATTATGTGAGTTTCACCCAATACACTAATACAACGTATCTTTGACGCGAATGATTCGATTGGAATTAAATACTGAACCTCACCACATATCATATGAAATTCCGAGTATCGCATCGCTGCCCGTGGTCGTTGCGATTACAGTGATGACGTTATCTGGAAGGTTGATTGAATATGTCGTTTCATGTTTCGAAAAATGTCTCACCCAACAAGTCAAAAATCAGCGTCGAAAATGTGATTGCAGAAGAGAATAATAGAAGAATCTCGTCGGATCGAGCCATCTGCTGATATTGAATATGTTTATTTATTAATTCGTTCCATTTCTTATGTCTGAAATCGTATTCCGTATGTCACTTTTCCTGAGTATAACTCATAAAAAACGCAAGCCAATGGCATCAGAACTTTCACTCATAGACGTCTAGTGGATCGCAAATCTCTGTTTCACGTTTCAGTTTCCCTGATCCCCTAAGTCGCTGTCTTAGTGCTCGCGCACTCTAATTCCCCTCACGCTAGACGTTTCCTTGTGAATGAATCTCAGACTAAGGTCATGTGAACTTCAATTGAACCAGCAGTGGACTCAAAAGCATTTCGCATTTCAAGTACCTTCAGATCCACTGCATTCCTCATCTTCTTGGACAGTAATCTTCCGAATGCCAGAGAATACAAGGCAGTGCATATTAGGAAAGTGGCAATGAGGACTGCACTGGAGGCGTAGGCATCTAACTAAAAAATCGTAAATATTTAAACTAAACAATCTCAAAGTCACTCACATTCAGAGTATCATCGTCGACCCATAGTCCCAGGCCTTCCAGATTCGCATTAGGGACAAATCTGAATACCAGATAAAGAAATTAATCAAATTTGAAGTGAGTACGATAAGTTTGCAGATGAATGAAACAGGGTCGGAGCAGCAATCGCTCCAGATGCTGTCCAGTAAATTGCAATGCAGAGGAAAGTTGTGCGGGGGCTCCAGATCTGAAGTTATCAGGATCCGAACGGTTTCAAAAAACGAAAATAATTATGATTACCTGTGCATACCGTGCTCCCTGCTTCACTGCCGTGTATCTATTAGCCGCGAAGGGAATTAGTGAGAATATTATGGTATTGCGAAGCAGTTGATGACCGAAGTAGATGCATCTGACATGTCTCGACGTTTGTCTAATAAAGTAGTTAGAAACCCACTGAACAAGCGCTGAATGCAGTTGGGGAACGAATGGTTGAAGGTATCCATACTTTCGGGGCTTCACAAGATTTTCCACGTAGAAAAAAAGCACAATGCAGGGGAGTCCCTTGAAATAAAATGTAAGCTGGCTGAACTTCTTTCTTTACCTGAGCAATAATCATCGTGTAGAAACTGGAGCGGAGCGCAGCTTGGCGCTTTCTGCCCTGGAGTATTAACTATATTAATTAAACATGATTAAGATTATTGCCTTCAGAATAGCCATAATCAGCAGTGCGTAGACAACAATTGACGGCCATCCAATCACCATCATTATGTAGTGGTAGAAGGGAACTTCGGAGAAGGACATCGGGGAGTGGTGCGGATCTGTGATGGAAAGGAATCTGAGGTGGTTGGTGCGATGAGCCAATAATCGGCAGCAGTCCAACTAATACGCACGAGTGCAATCTCTATGACCGGCGAAAATTGTGAGCGAGATCATCGAGACTTATTGAAACTAGAATGCGCATCGAAACATGAATACAATGTGTAGTATTGTGCCTATAACAATCAACACCATCACAAGGAGTACACGCGATTCTGCAAGATAGCGTAAGGTAACAACATGAAGACGTCAAGCATCCGCCCTCGAAATTCCTGCTAAGAATATGCAGTCCGAAATGTTGCCGCGCACAGAATCGCACGCTGCGTACAGAACAACATCGACTGTAGTGTCGTGAGAAGTTGAGCAGAATGAGATTAGAGATCTGGTCAAAATCGTGCTGAATGTAATATGCATAGGAACTGCTGATTACGAAGTTGTACATAGGTTTGTTTCTACTGGTATCACATCACTGCACTGTATCATAACAATTGTATGGTATAGGGCTCTGTCTACCCAGGAAGGACTAACAATAAGGACCTTTTCGAAAGTCTTCATAAAAAAGCATAGCTTATTTTTATGTGACAATATCATAATAATAATAAAAAAACAGGAAGTGGAAACGCGGAAATTATTTCTACCTGGAATTTGTGTAGTGGGAGAACATCGGTGGTCTATTCCAGGAATCTTGAGACGTATTCTGGATCTCGATTCTAGTTAGATCGAGTGGAAAAGATAGCGAGAACATACTAGGAAACCATTGAGGACATGGATTATTTTTAATAATTGTCAATAGTTGCATCCTCGATTATGTTGAATTACTCCTTGACATCCTGTTCACGGTACTTTCACCGAAAGATTGTTGAGCGAACGATCAACAGTTAATCATTCGATCTAGCTGATGCAGCGCATTCCTCTTTGGATGAAAAAGGAAGAGAATGAAAGAGTTCGGTTCCACTGCTACGCATTGGATACGCTCAACTCAGTTGAATTCGCTCAGTGAGAGTGCACGGAGTGAGTAGTTTAATGCGCACTCATCATTTGCTTTAACTTTATTTGAGATGCGATTACCCGTAGTTCTTCTTCTAATTTCCTCACTTCGAGCTGAAGATGCAAAGCTAATATCGGTACAAATGGTCAGTGCGCTTAAATTTTTATTTTTCGATAATTCACAAAAGGTAATCCGCCATGCCGAACGAGCACCCATCACTGGATTCACATCTTCTTCATCAGCGAAATTCTTTCCACGAGGACTGGGAGAGATCTCTGATGTGAATGACTGTTAATGTTCGCATTCCCGCTATGGAAAGATGTTGAGGTCGGAATCCACCACTCCGCCGAACTAGGCAGGATGTTCCGTCAACGATATCTGGCACTAGGGCTGCTCAAGGAGAGTACGGGCGAAGATGAGGTGACATTGGAAATGACTTTGAAATAGGTAAATGGTCTCTCAGATCTTCATTCGCTCCTCTCCCGTCACTCGATCTCTCGTGTCTGCAGCTTCTTTTTCATCTGCATTTTTCGGTAAGAAAGTCAGAAAAATTGGAGATTGTGCTCTTATTCAGGCCGATCTTCAACATGTTCGATACCGATAATTCACACGACGAAGAATAAGACGGCAGAGAAGGTTTCTTGACTTCTTGATTGATATTCCCTCAAGTTTCTGTTTAGGTGCTCGCCATACCCGATTCTCTTTCATTTCGGTGCAAGGTGAGGCTCACAGTTAATCAAATGTCGTAAAAAAATTCCTTTTATCTACTGAAAACGATTGATATTCGCAAAGGAAAAATGAATCAATTTTAAATGAGATCCTGTGTTTGCAGGTTCTTGCCAAGCACAGGATCAAGGACCGAATGTGTAGTACGGTTGGTGTTCTCACTAGCGAATATTTGGTTGAAGTTTGCTTCAGAATCTCTTAAAGCAGAAGATCGTTCGATCCTATCCGGACTGTGTCTCTTTCGATTATGATCTAATCAATGTTCGGTATTTTCCTATTTCGAAAATCAGCATGTTTCTGATCAACATAGTAGCTATCCACTGCCTGAATATTTAAAAAAATTCGATAATGTACAGGCCGCAATTGCTGAGATGCCTCATGCTGGAGTGAACATTGATGAACGGCTGAGAAAATGTGCAGAAGATCAAGGAATGAATATCAAATACCATGTGGGTTTAGTGAAATTGTACCTACACGTTCATATTGAATTATCCATTCAGGTACTAAGCATTCTCCCCGGCGTCGGAAGGGAATTCAATCTGCGTAGAGTACGAGATTCAGTTGGAAATCTGCTGGCGATTATCGAAAGAAATATCGGCAGAGCTGTGCATCATGCGCCCAAGGAATCGATTAAAATTTACTACACGGTTTGGTCATTTTTTTGGTCCAAAACAATTCAAAATTTCTGCACGACTACACTATTCTCGCTCTCGCCGAAGCTCTCGGAATCATTTCATCTTTCAACGAAAGAGCTCCAGAATTCTCAGCAGCTATTGTGCTTGAGACGTGGCTATCGAAAGATGGAAGAGCAAGAATTAAGGTACACTGTCTAGCAATTGAAATAGTAACCATCCAACGCATTTTCAGGTAATTCTGAAGAATGGAAACCATAATCCCTTCAAGGTAGTGGCGAAATTCGATCTGTCAAACTTTAATAGACACATCTCACCATTCATCGAAAAAGATACGCGAAAGATCCAGTGGGATACGGACTTAACCGAGGTAGTGTTCCAATATGAGGCATCAATTCAACAATTTATTGTTCAGATTTACGGGAATGAGCAATATCAGAAGGATCGTCAGGGCTGATTAACGAAAGAGTCAACCACACAAATAATTATTTAATAAAATTAGGCGTGAAACGTAAAAAAAAGTATGCGGTAATTCACATTGCATATTCAAACAGAGCGTATATTAGCAGCAGCGATGGTTGATGGCCGTGCCTGTGAAAACGGAATTTCACTTGATCTCCAGTCTCTGTGTTCTGGATTACGTGCCATGAAGAATGATCCTCTTCATCGATCGGTGTGTACTGAAGGTGTCAGGATTGGAAAAATATAATTCGCTTTGTTTTGAAACCAGCATGTTATAAATCACGCGTCAAAAGTTCAAACTATCTACAAAAACAAATAGATCTTAGATTAAGATTCTTAGTCCTCCTTTTTATCTTCACTATGCGGTTCATCGATGACGAACCTTGAGTCCCTCAGTCAGGGCGTTATCGATGTGACGTCGTTCAAAGGATTTCGTAATCGCAAACGTCCATCTACCTATTTCTCTGTGTTGAAGCCGTTTCTTAGAAATTATAGTTATTAGGGGATGAAAGTTCGAAATAGGGGGCAAAAATAATCGAGCAACTGACTAAAAGCGGTGGAAATAGAAAATTAGTGTCGATGAGAAGACGACAAATTGCCATGCTTCCGAATCTTGATAAAGAATTCGCAAAACTGCCATCTGATCGCATTAAGCACGGGGCCTGAAACATATTCCCAGTATTTGATATGTTTATTCAAAAGAATAACCGATATACTTTTTTACGATTATTTCGGCTCACAGATCCGACAGACATTATCAAATCAATTTTTAAATAATACACAATACAATAAATTTGTCGAACTCACTGTTTTGCTCGAGATTGTCAAATCCCCGTATGGAACAGCCTCAACATATGCTCTGAGAAATGAATCAGAGATGAATGGTTTGCTACTGTAGAGATTCTCCTCAACACACAGATAGCTAGGCTTCGACGATAGGAGAATTCCCATGAATCTGTAATGTTCATAGAAGTACTACTATACTGTTTTACAAACATTGTTGATACGTTACTTTATGCAATTCTTTCGCTTACCTCTCTTCTCGGCTTCTATTTGGCGTCGCCTCAATGACACTATTTTTAAGTTCGAACCATGAAAATGAGCGAGTAGACGTTACTTTTCCAATAAAGTCCAAAAAATAATCGTCGACAGAAATCTGAACTATCTAGTATTGTTTTGATTAGGATTGTTAGTTTGATTATTCGAGGAAAGGAGATGTCATAAATATCATACCGAGCAGAAAACACAGATCTCGAAGTCAAATCTGTCGAGAAGTATCGATGCTCTTTTGGTTATCAGAGAGGAGATAATTTGTGGTTGTGGCGTGAAGTAAATGCTTTCCTAAAAAAAATAAAAAAATAGAACTACGAAATAATATGTATATAGATACATACCGGCTCTTTGACATCTTTTCTGCTCATTTTCTTCGTCAACCCTGCACGAGTATTCGTAATTACCACGCGAAACTTTTGCTCTTCATAAATAATGGTAAATACAAATTTATGATTGTTGAACTGGAAGGTATTCTGAAGGTTTACTCAAACGTGTGAGACTGACCTGCGAGACTGTCAACACGGGTGCTGGGACTTTTATAGCCTTCGAGCGAGACATTTCGGATAATATTGATATTTTCTTAGTCAATGTGGCCGTCTCATCGAGGTCATTGCTGAAGGGGATTTGTTTCTTTCCATTCGCAAGTGGAATGGCTTTGGGCCAGGAATTTGCAAAAAATCTCGAACTCTCATTTCGCAATGCTCTCTCGGCGGAAAGAAGGAGCCTGAGAGTATTGCGAAATGAGAAGAATCGGATTTTCTAAAAAAAAGTGTGGTCAAAGTATCTCACTGATCCACTCTGGACAGAATTTCCAGTAGGCAGTCGTCATGAAGATTCGATAGGAAATCCTTAAAGAAAAATGTAAAACATGATAGTTTGACTTTCACACCTCTTCAACTGATTGAATCGGTCTCCCTGTTAGAGCTGTATCGTTTTTATTTGAAGGATGTTCATCGATGTTCATCTGAATTTTGAAAACATGTAGTTGCGTTGCACAAGATGCGTCCCGAATAGAGTATGGGGGGCGGTAGAATGAAATAAAGAGGAATACTAGGCAGAAAATAATAAGACAAGAGAAAGGGTCCACCGACCTCTGGAGCTCACTGGTTGAGACTAAAAAGATGGAGGCGTTCCTGATTTGTTGGCGAGTCTCGGACCTGGAAAGAGAGAGTGCATGGATCAGAGAGATGTTAGGGAGACAGGAAAGAGAGGTAGTGTGGGAGGCTTGGAGGGGAGAGGAGGTTAGAGAGGGCCCGTGACAATGGGTATGGAGAGATTGCCCTACCTGGTGTGAGAGAGAGTGTTCTGAGGAGAGTCCATAGATAGTTAGCGTGAGGAGAGAAGATTAGACTGCTGAGGGATGAGATGCTTGAAAAGCATGAGAGTTAGAGAGGATGTGCTAAAGGTATGTGTTATCCTGATGGCCAAATACCACACATGAGCAACTAAACGGACAGAACCACATGAAGTGAGAATAGAAAATTTAAACTTTTTCGGTTCATTTTTTCTGAACCACTCACTGATCGTTGATCATATTTCCTCAAATGTGAATAAATCTAAGATGATGCTATTTCTATGCGAGCTCATTCCGAATGTTACATGAGCGTTACATGAAAGATCTCCATTTCGCAACCCCACTCCATCCACATAGCTTTTAGTATGTTTCAAAACATTCCCTTCAAGCCTCCACCCCATGGGATCGTCTTGACTACACGGACCTCTATCCTATCTACTTACCCCATCTCGCTCAACCGAGGAAGAGGAGGCGAAAGACGTGAGCTTGGCTACACTCCGACATCACTCCCATCCCACTATCCTCTATTTCCATTGTCTCTCGTCTCCCATAGCATCGGAGAGGGAAGAGACTGGGGCCTAACAATTCCTGGAAGTGGAGCCTCCTCCCCTTTTCTCACCCCACTCGTGACTCGCGACGACACTCTTGTCAAGAGGAAGTCTTGTACGACACTAGTTCGGATGAGAATTATTTCGCACTACCCTGTCTGTTTTGTTCCTTATTTTAACTTCACAGAATCTCATCAACAGTCGCTCATCGTCGCTGACAGGGGGATTCTGATTCATCAACGACGCGTCGCCCGCGAATGAGTGCATGGGCAATTCGGTTGCACGCGAGGATCGTGCTCGTCAGTTTTTTTATTTGTTTTTTATTTATTTATTAGTTTTATTTTATTTTTAAAATATCAATATTCAGTTTCACCCCTGAGCGCCTGGGGCGATCGCTATGAGGACTACGCCAATGGCCGATACGGTATGTCCACAATTTATTATCTTTGAGAAACATTGTTTTCGAGCCAGAAGAAGATGATTGGCTGAAAAATTATTATCTCTTATTCAGAAGACATCGCGACTCCTCCTCCACAGAGGGCAGCAGTGGGGAAGGTCGATCGAAATCATGCAGATCGTAGTCAGGTTTCTACGAGGAGGAGGGACTCTCTTGGTCAGTTTCTCTCATGAATTGCATTTCTATCTTTACTTGACTCCGTCTCGAACTTCTGTGTTCTTCATTTTCAAATGTACGATAACCAATCAATACCGGAAAGTCGTCTGAAACATTTTGAAGGTAGTGTGAAGCACACCAGTCTTTAACTCTTTGAACACTCGCACTCATTATCAATCGTCAATCGAAAGCAAAAAAGGTTATTTTCCCTTCAGAACTAGCTCGACTGGATGCCGAGAGACGCACTAACTCAGCCCATTCACTACAACCGACTGAGACCAAAAAGAAGAAAAAGAAGAAGACAATTGCACCGATCGCTGCTCCGGCTCCCGATGTATGTTACTTTTTCTATCAGCTTCAAGATATAGAGCTGAGGAAATTCCATTCAGGATCCATCGGCCGATCTGCCAACCAGCTACACACTTGAACCATATCCGCATGATCCTCCTATACAGACACCCGAGCACCCGGATGCGTTTGGATTGGGTACGTCGTGATGATTTAGCAACTCGCAATGAAAGAAGACGTTGTAGACGCGCCAGTACCCGGGCTGCTGCCTCGGCGCAAGAAAACCGTCGCTGCCCCCACTGTTCCACCAGGAGCATTTGAAGGAAGGAAACGTGAGTTCATTGGTTGTTTTACCATAGTGATGACGTTCTCTCCAGCCTGGTCAGCTCCAACCCTTCCACCACCTGAGGAACCCTCCGAAGTCCTCCTCGAGCCCGTACCAACCAGAAAGAGTAAATCACTCATTGAAGCCGTTCCGACACCCCTCGCTGTACCGGTAGTGCAGGTAAGACTTGGCGTTTTGTTCTCGACTGGCGTATTCTCAACGAAGTGCCTAGTAGGCACAGCCCAGAATGAAGTGAATGCGAGAAACGAGAAACTAAGGAGTCTAGGTCAGAAATACTGGTGTACCGTTTACATTTCGTGAAAATCGAGATCACAGACCAATAATATCCCTATTGCAGCCGCGCCGCACGGATGCCGTTCGCGTCGGCAAAATTTGTGAGTTTCCTGAAATCCAATTTTTGAAAATCACAACAACACTCGTTTCCTTGCCGGTACATACTCATGAGTCATGTCCCATTAGTTACTGGAGGAGGGAATAGTGGAGGTTCTTCTCTGTAGCTAAGAGCTACGTGGCTTAGTGACCAGAAAGAGAGGAGCTGGTCCCATTTCTGCCCGAAATTAGAACCTTTCCTTGGTCGTCACATCATAATTCAGTGAATCCACCCGTCAATCCAGCTCGACTGGTCGCTCTGGAGCAGGGAATGAGGAGGAGCAGTAGTGTGCCGAGGTAAGAAAAGTTTGGAAAAAAATGTGCTCTATTTCTTTCCCAGATTGAATTGTTGTTTCAGTTATGTTTCTCATAGAAGGTAAATGTTCGAGGATTTGTATTCAAACAGTGTGAGACGAACTGTCTGGTCGCTAATATAAATAAATGTCGTGAGAGATTCTTTTTTCCAAAGCCCAATCCCTCATTACAGGACCACCTCGAGTGAGCAATTGATGAAGGCCCCACCGAAGAGGACGCAGTCGGATATTGGTGATGCCAGTGGAATTGTGAGTGTTGTGATGTGGTTACGGTAATCATACATATGCCATACGGTAATCATACCTTCTATCATCTCATTCGATAATTAGACACAATCCATAACAAGTAGGTTTCAGTCCTCCACCTCCTCCGCGTCATCCTCCACTCGAGTCGTTGGAACAAAGAAGAAGCGAGGAAAGGCGCCACCAAAGAATTTCAAGTGAGTCACTAGTCCATTTCTTAAGAATTCGGCTCATTGCTGCTGCTCTTACAAAAATAAAAGCCAATTTTTATAGATTCTACGCCTGTCCCGACAACATCCTTCGGCCGCAGACAAACTACAGTGGACAGCCAGATACACTCACACTGCCTGTGGGCAAGACCAAATCAGTGTAATCGACTGTAGAGTCTAGGCATACCGTACTCTACAGTCATCTACCGTAGTTGTAGCTTCAATTCCTTGTACATACAAATACCCTTATTGATAAACCCTATTGTTCTCAAAATGTTTCTTGACGAACAAAAGTTGGAAACAAAAATCGATAATTTATTAGTCGCTTATTACAGTATTGCCCTGAAGCGTAACCGTACGCTGTATCACAGTCGGAACAATAATTAAAAGGCGAAATTTAGCATAGAACTCTCACTCTAGGCAAGACCACAAAGGAACAATCGAGTTATTAGTAAGTGCACAAACAAAATATATCTGACGTATTGAAAGAACTTATTAGGGGCACAATGGGAAATAGCCTAGAGTAAATCACAATTGGGTGATAATAAGTCGATTGACAAATGGGTACCGTAATCTTGGGGATACGGTAGATTCAGATCGATAACTGACTCTATTCCTGCTTGTTTCTGCCCATCAGCACACCCTCCGCAACTCGCCACGAGACGGAGCCCGATTCGCGCGGGAGGCCGACCACCTGAAAAGGGAATGCGGTAGGTCAATCAATCGATCACTAACGATAGGATTACTGTATTGTTGTAGACTAGAGTAGTAATTAAACTTCAGTAGATTCTCTCACGTCATACCATTGTTATATCGGTTAGCGAGGCAAATGCAAATGGCTATACACTGTTCAATTATCAACCTTGACATTTGAGTTTCACAGAAATCATTAATGGTATCGTTTTCAACGTTGCCAATACCGGATCGAAAAGGTTACACACACCTAATAATTATACCGTAGCCAAAATGAAGATACGTGTTCCAACCGTAGTCGCCTACCGTACCTCTCTCTGTCCCTGGATGGGTCGTCCGAACTGCTGGCCGGAAAGGGCGAGGAAGGCGCCCGTGTCCACGTGCTGCAGTCGCACCGACTCGGGCTCCAGCCATCTTAATTGGGGTTGATTAATCAGTCATTAATGTTTATAGAATAAATACCATTTACTAACGTAGAAGTTGTTGACGAACTAGAATGACTAAGAAAACCCTTTTCGGTAACTAGGTGAACTCGCGCACCCAAATCGTCACAAAGACCTCATAAACTATTCCCAAACAATTTTCGTTGTATGTCGAGTTGCAAAATACAAATCTACCTGGCGTAGAGCCAACTAAAATTCACAATTAATAATTAATAAAATCTGCTCACTCGTCATTGCTGCAGACGACGTCCCAGTGGTCGCCCGTGTCCGATTCCTTCTCGCTGCCGAAGCACGACACTTCCTGAGATTAGGAACCAATACAAATCAAGATACACTTCAAACGACTTTTGAGTTTCATCCCACTCATTTGTCCAGCATTCGGAACAGATGACATTGAGAGCTTGTCCAATTCGTTAAAAACAAAATTCAACTACGATCAAGAAAAGGCTAAAGCGCTTTACAAACGTGTTAATTAATTAATTAATCGACAAAATGCCAACCTGGCTGCCCTTGCTGAGGGGCGCGTCGAAGTGGTGCGAGTGCAGGAAGCACTCCGTCTTCAGGTGCTGCAGACGGATCTGTAAAGATTACGATAAGCTAGAGGTTGTCGTAGATCAGTGAAGAGTGCCCATGCCCAACTTTAGGATTGGCGAAGGTTCTGCTTTCAACCATTCTAGATAAATCAGTTTTCGCGGGTTCGGGTCTACAGAAATCATTTCCGTTTGCGCAGGTATAGCCCAACATTGGGGAGGTCGCTCATCACTGTCGTAGATACTGTAGATTCAGAACTACATAAGAAATAGTAAATACGATCATACTATTGATGGGCGACAGATAAATAAACTTATTATAAATACATTCTCTCACCCTTCCTCCACACAGCACGGGCTCGCCGCGGATCGTCGGACTCCCGAGGGCTGCAATGTAAAATTGTAAAACATAGTTTGCCTAACGCGGAAAAGACCCAGACAACCAATTATAGAAAGCAGAATACAGAGAAGAATACAGTAGAGGTGTTGTTAAAATATATACATTCCGCAACAGCACAGGTCTAGGAAAAGAAATGAAACTTGACTCACGAGCAAGAATGGTCCAGTGGGAGTTGACATCATCGGAAGTCCTCACTCCCGTCACCGACTGCTGTCCACTGCCACTGCCGTACTTCACCTCATGCGAGTGCAGACGAGAACCCTTGATTAGTATAAATAATTTAATATATAAAACAATAAAATAGCAAGAGAAGGTGATTTGGGCACAAGATACACGACAATACACTAAACACGAAGAAAATAGGTGAACTGTTCAACCGGACGAGAAAAAATTAAAATCCGCTGACCTCCTGGACATTCTGGAGCTTGACGACGCTGCCGTAGGTGACGACCTCGTCGAAGGCCGACGATAACAAGCAGAAGGAGGCGAGGAGGACCGAAGTGAGAATCATCTGAAATTAGGTCGAGTGATCTGCAGTGTCAGTACGTGAAAATATAAAAGAACGCGAGTACAACTATGCACGCCAATGTGAATTGTCTAGTTTAGCACATCACAGGGCGTCTAAAACACAATAACAACGATCACAAAAGCATGAAACGCTAAAATGACGTGTTATTCTCGTCGGTGGTGTTATGAGCGCGTGCGACTCAGATTGCGATGTTTCATCTGCACTTTCTACCGTACTTTGCCTTTTATTCTTGATCGTAAAGTGATTTTATTTTATTTTTTAAAAGAATTATTTTTTTACTAAAGAGTAAAATATATTTAAATCACCTTTTGCATACCAATTGACAGAAAATGAAAATTATTTTCCTCTTTTCCCTTCTCTTCGCCTCCTTCTCTTTCCATTACCTTCCTCTCCCTTGACGAGGGGCGGCCCCTCCGCCCACTTCTACTCGATGGTAAGCTAAAATGCCCTTCTGATCTCCAATTTTATCTATGGGGCCCCATTGTCTTTCAAAGAAATTTCACCCAATACTCTAGAAAGACTGTAGGACATAGTCGATCTACAGTAGCCTCTCGAACACCCTGTTTATCTGCCATTTTAGTATCCGCTCTTGATCACAATGTCCTGAATCATATGCCGTCCTCAAAGTATCTACGAAAGTGCCTGCTCCCTGCCCTACAGTATCCGCCTAACTCTACCGTAACCCTCCTCCGTTTCAGATTCGGTTACGGTGCTTCCTTCTGCAGCTGCTGCTGGCTGCGAGTGCTCTTGTCGCTTCGGACGATCCTCCGAACTTGGAGTGGCGATTCTGCGGAAAAGTCACTGTGAGGAGGGGAAACGACCGTCTTATTCGACTAATTGTCACATAATGGCTTGCTCCCTTCATTTCGGAATTGAGAAACACGTTTTTACGGTGCCCCCATTTGCGATCATTCGTTAACCGACCGCGCAAGGGCCTGGGGCAGGAAGGAAATGAATGGGAACGGTAATTCAATTATGATGAAAATGAAGAATAGATAATTGAATTAAGGGAACAAAGAGGGATATAATAAAAATGGTCATTGGCACGTGAGCATCACTCGATTCGATTATGAATAGGAGGGTTGAAGTAGAGATCAATAGTATCGACTCTTCAGTTCACATGCCAATTAGGCCAATTAGGTTGAATGCACTATTAACAAAACAGTTTCCTCCTGATTTCGGACGTTTTTCTTGGCCGTATTTTGTTATGGTCTTGTAGCTCACATGATCACTATGGGATAGGAGCGGATACGGTAGCTCTGTGGAGCTAATACTTACAATGATATCCCTTTCAGTACTGCATCGTGCACAATAGCTGCTTCAAAGCGGATGCCTCTGGGACTGTGCAGGAAGGATGGGTGGAGCTCAAGGTAAGGGCGTGCAACGACAGGGGGTTAGATAGATAGCTTGAACGTCAGTTTAGCACATGTCTATTATTTCAGAATATTGGCAGCTACGATAAACCCAAAAAGCCTGACAATTACGAACCTGGCACCAGCGTCTGCAAGCGATTCATCACAATCAGGTTCGATGGGTTGATTATCGGTTCCTTTCAGCTCATACTAGAGCACCCGTTCAGACTAAGGGGAAATTTTCTACTGAATTCACGGCTGTCTAGCATGTTCTGACAGGCAAGGGAATGTACGCCGAGAAAAGCTTCTGTTTCAGTCCCATGAGAAGAGAGAATGCGAAGAAGGCCAT
>LS557396.1:2815-13493 GCA_900490775.1 Pristionchus maxplancki
GCTGATGATCGTATCGTGCTCCAAACAGTTTGTAAAATCGAATCTAGCCATATTATGAGTTTTCCATGCGATAGGATGTAGGAATCATCATCAGAACGTCAGATCTGCATGTACCGTCTGCAGCACTTTCTGCTGCTCCAGCGTCGCTGCTGATGATCGTATCGTGCTCCAAACAGTTTGTAAAATCGAATCTAGCCATTTTATGAATTTTTCATGCGATAGGATGTTGGAATCATCATCAGAACATCAGATCTGCATGTACCGTCTGCAGCACTTTCTGCTGCTCCAGCGTCGCTGCTGATGATCGTATCGTGCTCCAAACAGTTTGTAAAATCTAATCGATGCTGAATTTTTGATGCGATGGGTTCAAAAAAGTGGCGTTTTCTGTTTTGTCGCGTACACTATATTTTTCGCTTGCAATTCGAATGAACGGTTTCTTGCCGAGAATTGTACGATACACTCTTTCGCGTGTTCTTTAGTGCCACCCGCTTCGGTATTTGCATAATTTTTAACTGATTCACTAATTCCTCTTCCCTGTTTTCTATCATCTTTTATTGACTTCCTTCTCGATGTCCAGACTGAATCACGAAGACATGCATCTCTATGATTTACCAGCGGATATCGTTCGCGTGATCAGCAGAATGGAGCTGAACTCAGTCGACAGTCTGCGACTGGTGAGCATAATTTCCATTTAGTTAGCGTAATATCCGCTTCAGATCTCGCCGCACTGGAATTCAGTTGCAGTAGATCATCTCAAAATTCGCAAGCACTTACCCGTTATTAAGAAATTCAGTTTCAACATATTTAGCCATGTGGGAGTACGCATGCGCATACTTGAGAAGTTTCGAACATATTTTGGGAAAAGCTTGTTCGCAGACAAACCAGATGCGGAGGGTGTGAGTATGTTGATGCAGGAAAATTATTAATAATTATCTTGATTATTATTGTTAATAACAATAATCAAGATTTTGATAATATCAATAATAATAATCAAAATGATTAAGTTTATCGACGTCGGGACCACATTTCAACAAGATCAGTTTGCGAAAATGCGCAAATTCGTCACTCTGACTTTAGGGCGTTGCGCGAAAATCAACATGTTCGAAATCGGCATGGCAAGACTTGATGAAAAAGAAGCGGGGGTAGATTTCCTTCTTGGAGCGATTGGAAATTTGAACGTCGAAAAAATCGTGTTTGGCAATCTGGAAATCTTCAAGGAATGCAATGCGTAAACATTTTTTTATATTTTCAATTGTTTAAATTGTTTGATTTAATTGTCGTAATTCTTTCAGATCTGGAATACTCAAACTTGCGCAAGTTCCGTCGGTTAAGCATTTGACTCTGAACGATTCTATCAACTATTTCATTAACCGTTTTCGTGAGCTAAAACTAATTGGATGTGCTACATACCATTGATTTCAGGTGTGTGGTTCCTCGATACTTCGTTGTTTACTACCTTCTTCTCTGAGTTAATGCGCAATAACATTACGGTCGTACTTACGGAACGTACAAATGACCATCAGAACTCGGCGGGATTTTCGAAGAAATTTCATTTTTTAAAGAAGACATTGGCTAAAATCCATGTCAACGCAAGCCTAGATCAGAAGATTTTGCCCCAAGGATGTACCCCGCCATTCATTAATTACAACCTCCTGATAATCACGCTGACTCAAGACCGCCAACCTCTTAGAACAAGTGCCCGAAAAGTGTCCCAGCTCTTCTCGAAATATGATCGTGTCTAAGTTCGTGTATGCAAATGAATTTAAATGATGCCGACTTTGATATTATGGATAAAAACATTCTAACGGAACTCATTATGTATGTTGGTTATTCTTAGAAGGTTGAATTTTTCGGAAAATGTCCGATTTTGATCATTTTCAGACAAGTACCGTAATGAGCCTCGGTGACCTAATAATGGAACCTCTGCCTTCAATCCACTCGGTCTCCTCTTTCGCAAGTGCACGGTTTTCTGAAAATTTTGAGTCAGTTATTTGTATAACTTCGCGGGCTATACAATGTCGCCGGCTATTTAGTGCCACCCGCGTCGGTCTAATCATTTCGGTATCATTTTGAACTTATTTGCTACTTCTTTTCCCCCATTTTTCTATCCTCTTTCCTTCTCGATGTCCTCACTAGACCGTAATAATGAAATGCATCTATCCGATTTGCCTGCCGATATCGTTCTATACATCATTAAAATGATGGATCTGAATGCAATCGATGGCGTGCGGTTGGTGAGTCTATTTTCCTGTTAATTAGCCTAATTAAATATTTTAAAAAATAGTTATAATATTTACAGATCTCTCCGCACTGGAACGCATTAGCCAAGCATCGCCTGAGCATTCGCAACGATTTGCCCAATATCAAGAAGTTTAGCATCGCCGTTAATCGACATCCGGGGACGCGGATACAGCCATCAGGCGACGTAAAAATTCGAATTGAGAGCAAATATCGCGCATTCTTCGGCGTTCAGAAGATGCATGCCGTTAATCCAGACGCTGACGGTGTGAGTTAGTGGAATTTTCAATCATTTTTCCAAGCCCGATCCCTAGATTAGCCCTATTCAAAAGGATGGACCCTACAATATATCACATATCCGAATTTCATAACAAGGTTATTCGGTTCCCTTGTTAGAGGGGAGTAATCGAGGGGGCGGGGCATATCACAGCACAAGAAAAAAAATGACATTTTCAGTTCATCGATGCGGGATTTAGACGGGATCTCGGCCTCGCTGCTGACTTGCGCCTGTTCGCATCCAGAAATTTCGCAAGATGCTCGAAGCTCGAAACTCTTAACATCTACATGGCTAATCTTAATGAGAACGAGATAGGAGTCGACTCAATTCTTGAGGCAATTGGAGATTTGACAGTCGAAAATATTGAGATTGAAAAACTGGACTTTTTCACCAACGATAATGCGTAAGTATCTTATTTTTGTGAATACGAGTAAATTGTTTTTTTAGATCGGCAATTTTGAAACTTGCGCGTCTTCCTTCCGTTCGACATTTAACTCTGAACGATTCCATCAACTATTTCTTCACTCGTTTTTGTAGGTTAATTCAATTTCGATTTGTGCTCATAAATAAATTTCAGGCGGCTGGTTCTTCGATACTTCCTTGTTTGAAACTTTCTTCTCTGAGTTAATGCACAAAGATTTCACTGTCGCACTCACTGAAAAGACCAGGGAGAGTCAAATCTCGAGGGAATCTACCAGGAAATCTGATTTTTTCGAAGAAACATTGGCTAAAGTCAATGTCAAAGCAAACCTTCATCTGAAGATTCTGCCTAGAGACTATTATCGATCTTTGTACATACATTCGAACCTCCTTCTCATAACGTTGACTCAAAAACCCCAACCTCTAGCAAGTAAAGTGAGGAGAAGTTCCAGAAAAGTATCCAAACTTTTCCCGAAATACGATCGTGTATGAACCATTCGAGTTTGTCAATGAATTTAAATGTTGCCAACTTTTGAGATTGCGAATGAAATCATTATGAATGTTAATTACTCGCAAATTTGAGTACCGGACGGAAGAATATGTTTTCTCATTTATCGTTCAAGTATCATAACGATCTTCGACGATCGGATAATGGACCTTGCGTTCAATCTACTCGACCTCTTCTGCTTTATAACAAAGGTAGAAACATTTTCGGAAGATACATGTCGGCACACATGGAGAACTGGAAATTCAAATTCATTTTTTTAAAGCTGAGGATCAATAACACTCACCTTGCACTAGGAGAAAGAATCTGCTCCGCCTCAGCGAGGGGCGTCGCAGCTAGCAGAGAGAACGAGATGGAAAGAAGGAAGAGAGGGAACAGAAGGAAGCAGCGCATTTTCGGAGTGGTGAGAAGAGAAATTAGAGCGTCTTTTATGAAAAAAATGGTGGGAAAAAGTGCGAATTCTGCAGATGCAGGAAGATTTGCAAAAAAGTAGCAGCGAATTCTGTTCAATTTTTTTCAAGCTAGATTGTTTGATTCAGCTTTTCAATCTTTTTTTTCTTTTCAAAGTGTTTTTTGAACTAAATATTTTTATTTTATTATGACTCATTTAAAATAAAGAAATGTAATGCATGAAGGAATGATTTCAGTGAACAGAGATTCGGAATTGATTGCGAAGCAATTCGGTGGAATTCGGTGAAAAAAACTGTGTGTGAAGCATGGCAGGCGTTAATAACAAATAAATAGCAGGAAATAGCAGGATTATTCACATTGTAAATCAATAATGATTCTCCGGAAGCGTCGGGTGGAATTGCGGACTGGGCACGGCATACTGCACCAGGGCCCACTTTTCGATGCCCGGGAACCGATCAAATCCCTTCAAGCCGTCGAAGAAGCCTTCTTGAACGAGGTCGAAGATGTAGATGACCGTGTCCGTCCAGAGCTAAAATTGTTAATTATTTATTAATTAGTGTTGTATACAAGAGTAATCGTAAATAGTCAATCCTCGATTCACCTTGAGTGTGTGTGACTACCGTACTCTGCGTGCTGCGTGCAGTGAGTCTAGGGTAGTCTCTCCCCATACATTTCGCCACACATTTTACGCATAGCTATTTTGTGAGTGACTTTCCCTGTCGAAAGGTCACTCGGTTCTCTCCCGTTGGCCCTGCTAGGTGCTAATCCTCTTTGCTCTTCTTTTAGTTTTAGTTGTCTTTAGTCATTGTGGATAAACTACTGAGTTTACTCCACACCACTCGACAACAGGACAACGACAGACACAACAATTAGTTAATTAGTTAATAAATTAAACATACTCACCCGAACAGCCCTGTCCCTCTCCTCGACCGTCAACTCCCCGACGACAGTGAGGGCTTGCATGCGGCCGTTGAAGCCGTCGTGCACTGCTTCCTGAGATTCGAATTTGAAGTTCCCGCTTAAAGAATGAGGGATGCGAAACGGCAACTATGCCAGAGGGTATGTTCGCGCTCTCTCCATTTCGCACGCTCTCTCGCCCGTTGCCTGGGATCAGGGTGACTTGGCTCACAGAAAACTCGGTCTAACTTGATTCAGAAACCAGATATAAATATAGGGTTTTCGGAATTCTGTTATGGTTGGAGATAGCTACAAGACTGCGTTTCCAGTTTAGGCACTCAAACTTTGATATTTCTCCTTCTTTAATTCAGGTTATTTTAAAATTGAGTAAGTCCCTGTAGAAGAGTTGTCTTAACCCGACGCCGCACTAAAGTTCGAAAACCTGTTGATGTCTACAGGCAACGGCACTTGGGTCCGCGTGGGCAATCTACGCTGATTCATACCGCTAGATGACGAAATCAAAGTGATTGCACTTCCCCCCTTTTAAAAATGTACTGAAGGAAGGACAGTGATAAGTGCAATAGACCAATTTAGAATCATCTTTGATTACGTTGATTAAAATAGACCCATAGTTCTGTATAGCGCGATATTTTAGTGCAGATCTCACCCTAAGAATATCAAAATACTCCGGCTTCATGTCTCTCGGGAGATAATCGACGTGGCGCTGGCCCAGCTTGTAGAGGAAGATCTCCACCTTAATTAATTAATAAATAATAATAATAAAAATAATTAATAAACCGAACCTTAGCCTTCTCGCTCATTTCGTCCAGAAAGATGGCGACTGTCTGAAAATACATATTTTTGAAAAAGAAGATATGATTATTCATTCATTCGTGTGGTTTTGATATCGAATTTGTAATCTGTAAATGATAATAACGGAAATAAATGAATGAATGAATGAATTTAAATAAGCACATCAAGGCCAAGTTCACTTTATCATCAGTTAGTCCAGTAATCCTCAAGGGATTGCTAGTGTGACTATGGTGATTTTCCTTCGATTCGCGGGGTATAAACTAGAGCGTTAGACACGGTTTGTCAAGTTATTGAACTAAGTTTACGCTCATCTATCTTTTTGGACTTGAATAGACTAAGGTGGGCGCGGTTTCCAAGTAACAATAGCGTTCTGCTAGAGTGTTTAGAGAAGTCATTGAGCGATATAAAAAGATGGGACAATCTCAGAAATCACCTAGATGTCAGATTATTCGCGTTATAGATACGCAACTGACTAGAACCTGCCTCAGATTTAAATCATTCGCATGCACATGGCCTACTCTTCCTAATTCACTACCTTTTGCCTATCTACGCCTATCCTTTTGCCTATGTGATGGACAAAGGGGGACAGATAGTAAATTTTGCAGACAAACCTGCACCAGCCTAAGGCACAGCACCCTGAAGTCGTTTGTCTCCACATAATCTTTCCCCGCGTCTTCGTACATGGCGATCCAGGGGAACAGCGACTTGCACGTTCGACCATTAGGACCACCGAAGAGGTTGCTGAAACGACAATATAGTCCTCATCATGCGATATACTCGTTCAGTCTTTTGAATGGTTTTGATTGGTAGCATTTTTTTCTGTTTCTTGAGCGTAGACCTGACGGCTATACGAAACACAAGTAGTGCTCACTGGAAGATGCTGGATCCGATCAAATATAATGTCTCGAAATCTTCTGTCCACGTTCGGTGAAGAAGGGCCGTGTCTCTGGGGTTGGATCTCCAGGCGATCTAAAAAGGCAATTAATGGTGATGAACGGATACATCCTGACTTCTGGACTCGCGTCTTGTATAGTCATCATTTCTGAAATTTTTTTGAGAAAGGCGCTTTCATCTATGAGTGAAACCGGACAAACGAAGTGGAAAAGCTCATAAACTCACTTTCTTCTCCTCCTCCTTCTTCGTTCGGTACATCTTGGGATCTAGAGACGAGAAGAGGAGTACCTGCGGAATCCTCTTGATTAGAGAAGGCGAGTGACGATAGTTCACGTAAATGAGAAGGGTTGCGTTGCCCATTCAGTCGCGATTCAGAGATCAACGGCGGCTCGTTAAGATTCTCTTGAGTAAGTTAACGATCAAGCAAGTTCACGCCCAGAAATGAATAGCGGCTTAATTTTTTCTGAAGCTTCTGGTAAAAAGATCGTGAGGACACGTGAGAATATCAACGCAGGTGCAATTGGAGGCTAAAATACACCGCCCTCCGGCGACCGCGAAATAGAATTTCAAATAGAGAGAGAGAGAGTAATCGTTGCTCGCTCTAGCTGGAAGCGACAGATGTATAGAAGCAATGCCATGTGAGGAGACGTGATTGGTCTGGGACGCCCATCGGTTATCAGAGAATGCGCCAACCCGTGACCGGTGTTGACAAAAAGACGAATGAAGAGACGGATTCTCCATTCAGTGAGAATGGGTGAGAGAGTAAGCAAAACTGCGTGAGTCAGGCCTCATTAATATATCGATGAATGCTTTAAACAGCCTTTGTTGGCGTGAAAGACGGTCCCCAGGGGCGTACCGTAGCCTCGACAACAGTCTTGTTCGTCGATATCAAACCACGAACGATGTCTGTCGATCAAATTCTGACTTGATGACTTGTCGGACCGTCACACCCACTTATAACGTACTCTCTTTTCGACACCGTTGTTGTGTTCTCAGAGCCAGAGTAAGGTTAGCGTCTTAGGAAAGCCCCCGAGTCATCACACCCACATAGTTTGCACAACCTTTTCAGCTAAAAACAACCTTTCCAGCAAAAAATAAGAGTGTTTTCTTGAGAACTTGGCATTTGCTGGGATTATACGTAGGAGGGTTACGGCACGTCGGCTAAACAGTCATTTTTATTCACAGAATGGGAATTTGAGGAAATCTTACATTTCTTTTCCGCTGAAGCCGCAGTCAAAATACTCTATAGAAACCACACCAGGAAGAGGAATGTTGTGGTAGATCATAGCAGCCAAAACTCGGCATAAAAGGAACGATCGCGAATCAGATAACTCATTCGAGATGAAACTCTTCCTTCTAGGATCCGTGCTGCTCGCGGTTGCCTGTGCCACAGGAGTTCCTGAGGTGAGCACAATTTTAGAATTACTCTTTTTTATTTCGCCGACGATCCATTTAGGAATCAGCAGCGCCGTTGTCGCAAGGAACCGTCCAAGCGGTGAATATTTATTAAAATTAATAATTACCAGTTCCGATTTTTCTCTAATGTGAAATCTAAATATTCGTCTATTCAGATCACGGACCACCTTAGCCGAGCGGGAATTTCGCCGTCCCAAATAGAAGAGTTTCTCGTTAGTTTATTTGGAGACAGATGGAAACTTCTCCTTGAAGACACTCCAGAAAGGGCTTCCGCTTCACGCGACCAGACAGCAACAGGAGCAGAGGATGTCGAGAATCGCACTGTGGAATGAGCAATGGGGACCAGTAGTGGTGAGTGCCCCGACTTTATCTGACAGGTTTACCAATACTGAAATATTTGAATATTAAGGCTGAGTACTACAGAACCGAGGTGCTGAAGGACCGCACCACAATGGTGCGTATTAAGATTAAACATCAACAATATGGGACTGACTATTTCAGACCACCGCTTCTCCCTCTGAGACGACACTGAGAACCGAGCATCACGAAATGGTCAAGGGAGTTTTTTTTTTAAATTGTAGTCAATTCTGACCTACATTTTTTACAGTGATTGAATAGTAAGGAGGTTTGCTGCGAGCTAGGATTCTAGGCGGCCATGGATAAGTATATATGAGAGGGATCGCGAGAGAATCGACCAGTATCGGTGGGTAGGCGGAAGTAGGAAATATTATTTTCTAAAATTCTGAAAAAATTACCAAAAGTACTTCGAACGATGCTCTATCGAACTGCGTCGGGCGATTTTTTTTAGAAAATTTTTTTCTCGAGTACGCGCGTGTCGAAGATGACGGTCTCAGGTAAAATTGACAAAATGCGCCCCCGAAAAATGATCATAACTTGCTTTAAAATTGTGCTAGAAACTTTTTAAAAAAATGGTGATGTAGCGAAAAGATCCCTCTACAACTTTTTAGTTGAACACATCATTCGATGACGCAATCCTGGTGCAGGGTTGTGGCTCGAGTGATAAAAATGCATAACTTTCGAAATAGGAAAAAAGTCTCGGGTTTTTGTGCTCAAATTGTTGATACTATCATACCAAATCATTAGCCAAAAAATTAGAATTTTTTAGGACATTGAAAAAAAAGAGCTTCACTTTTAGTGGGTCCGGTCAGAAGTGACACCCAGCAAAATGAGCTTCCAAGGAGTGCCAAGGGCTCAATTAAGATAAGTCTGCACGAAAACATATTAAAAAGTCGTTTTTAATCGATTCCGCTTCATTTTGAGCGTTTTTGAATTTTTGAAAAATTGCAAAAAAAAATTTTTTTCATTTCAAAAAAAATTTTTTTTTTGCTCTGAATTCCTTTTAAATTACCAATTTATCCTAAAAAAATATTATTTTCACTGTTTTCAGTAATCTTGTTATGTAGCGGACTGTCCTTCACTCAAGAGACAAAGGGTAAGAGAGCTTTATCGCAAGCAACAGGCCGCGACGGGCGCACAAACAAGAAGAACGAGGGAAGGCAAGTGAGAGAGTACCTAGCTTGCGAGAGCGGGACGAGAGAGTGTGTGGAGAGAGGAGACGCGTTCTTTCTCGAACCTTCGGCACACGCGAGAGAGGGAAAGGACGCGCGCTCTCTCTATGCTAATAGGTGGATGGGGAGAGGGGACGGCAGATTGCACGTCGGCATTACGGTAATTGACTAGAGTGGAGAGGGAGCATCCCTCTATACAACAAATCAACAATTTGTTCGCAAAGTTTGTTTTTTATATTTCAGACATCATTTCCGGGACTTTGTTTATTTGATTCCGTCCTTTATTTTATCTTGCAGTTTGCCATATTTAGCCAGTGAGATTACAAAAACAATACTAATTTACAGTGATTAATTAAGTTGTATCACATCGTTTTACAGCGAATAATAAAAAGGAATTACACAAGTCTCTCCTGATCTCTTCTGATGAGATCTCTGCGAGACACAACTGGATCTTGCAACCTACCAATAGGCAAAAGCGGTGCACTTGGTTGAATGTCAACAAAGTAAGTACCACGCAAACGTGCAATGAAGATCCGTCCGAAAGTCAGAAGGATTCCGTGAATAGTAATGGTTACAATCCATGCGGAAAGGTAAACAATCCATTCAGCGATTCTATAATCGACAGGACGATCGTGCTGATGATCATAATCTACATTTACAAATTTCTCGATTCTTCTTTTCATCTTCTCAACCAGCTCATCATCGTTGTGCTCTTGGGCTGCCTATAACAGATACGATTCAAATGAGCTCGAACGTTCGCTTACTTCGTCAATATCGAAGTTAAATTTTTCTCCAGTGAACCCTTCGATCATTTGATTTCCAATAAATACGACGCTGTCCTTGGGCACGGCAAGAGTTAATGTGGGATTGGGCACCGGTGATTTCTCCATCTCGCCTCTTCTATTCTTGGTTTCGTATCTCTCGAAATGGATTCAATCGATAATATTTAATAAGAATAGATATTTTATTACCTTTTCGGTTGTGGCAATGAGGTACATGTCATCAAATGGGCGAATCAGAGTGAACTTCTGATCATCCGTCCTGAATACTGCGGTCTCGCATCCGGTCATGTTTGTAGGTACCGTCAACTGGGTGCAAAACGTTCCACCGTCGGAATTTGTCGGATTTTTTCCGACAAACCCCGACAAGGCTGCCATTTCCGTCGGAGTTGATGAAAACGCTCAATATTTGGACTTTGGGCGTTTCAAGTGATTGCCTTTCAGACACAAATAAACAGAAATATTAAATATTATTGGAAGATATAGAACTGGAAAATGT
>LS557396.1:19708-73968 GCA_900490775.1 Pristionchus maxplancki
TGTTTTCGTGCATACTTATCTTAATTGAGCCCTTGGCACTCCTTGGAAGCTCATTTTGCTGGGTGTCACTTCTGACCGGACCCACTAAAAGTGAAGCTCTTTTTTTTCAATGTCCTAAAAAATTCTAATTTTTTGGCTAATGATTTGGTATGATAGTATCAACAATTTGAGCACAAAAACCCGAGACGTTTTTCCTATTTCGAAAGTTATGCATTTTTATCACTCGAGCCACAACCCTGCACCAGGATTGCGTCATCGAATGATGTGTTCAACTAAAAAGTTGTAGAGGGATCTTTTCGCTACATCACCATTTTTTTAAAAAGTTTCTAGCACAATTTTAAAGCAAGTTATGATCATTTTTCGGGGGCGCATTTTGTCAATTTTACCTGAGACCGTCATCTTCGACACGCGCGTACTCGAGAAAAAAAATTTCTAAAAAAAATTGCCCGACGCAGTTCGATAGAGCATCGTTCGAAGTACTTTTGGTAATTTTTTCAGAATTTTAGAAAATAATTTTTCCTACTTCCGCCCCCAGGTCGAAACTCTCATGATCCCTCTCATATGGATTTTTAATTTCTTCTATTAAGATTCGGCAACATTTGGCACAAGATGGCCTACCGACGGAATTGATCGAAGATTATGTCGTAAGAATTTCGAAGTTTCATTTGCATCCTTGTGTTTGTAACATTTTCCCCTATTCTATCGTCGATTGCAGGATTTGATAAAGGACGATATCAACGGAGCCGAAACCGAAGCTGAGGCCGAGCAGATAAATGCCCGCTACCAGCAGTGGGAGTCGCGCTGGGGACCAGTGATGGTATGCTTTAGTTTGGCGAGGTTAACCGGCTTTTTTCATCGCTCACCCATCTCGATCTACTGTGCTCTATTGTGGCATTGTGTCAGGACACTCACTACCGCATCAAGGAGGAGAAGAAAGGACTGCCGTCGATGTGATCAGCCTGATCGAACATGTGTAACGGGCGATGATAAAGTATTCGAGATTCGTGGATCGTAATTTATTTCACATAGTATTTCATGGGCATATACGTATTACATATGGGCATATGGGCATATATATATAATTGTTCACTGGCCTAGCAGTGGCGCACCGCAGGACGCAAGTGCCTAGAATAACGGTGTCACCTTTACCTTTTATACGTATTACAGCTAATTCATACCATTACTTTACTAATGAGTCAGAGTTGAGAAGAGGACGGATTGCACGTCAGGGTTACACGAATCTGATTCGTATGAGAACTGACAGTTCTCAGCTCAAGGCTCGACTCGACATTTTCCTTATCCAATATGAGTTTGACGGCATTCCATCCATAAATAAAAGCAGGAGTCAGTCGAGTCTCGTGCGTTCTCTCAGTGAGAATAACTGTGATGCCTCGCCGGGTCAGTTCCGAAAAGAAAATTCTTGGGTGATTGTTATAGGTGTGTCCTGGGAAAACATAGAATATCAGCAAAATTTCAAGGATAATACCGATGATCAAATCGATCATGTAGTGAACAGAATCAGTGAACTCCAAGAATTTAACTGATTGAATTCGGGAAAGTTTATGAATTGCTTGTCTAAAAGTTTTAGTCGTCGTAAATTTTGATCAAAATAACCAAACTGATCTTACGCATTATCTGTATCTCCAAAGATTGTCATTTTATCAAACACGATATGTTCGATTTTGGCATCACCAATCGCTCCAATTAGAAAGTCGACACCAACCCCACTATGATTGTGCTATTCGGTCAGTCTTGCCGAAAATGTACGGAATTTCCGGACCCTAGGGATCCATCATCTTGTGTTAAATGCCAACTGGCTTATTACAGCGATAATGGTACGTATTTTTTACCTAGGTTATTGTTTGTTTTTATTATTATTTAAAAGTTTAATTATTTTAATTCATTAAAGGGAGCATGCCACGTTTTGCATGTTGAGCTCTGTTATTGCTTCACCATGGTCCGAGTATATAGTAAAATTATAAAAATTGAAAAAAAATATTTGAAGCGGTGCGGAGCGTTCAAAGTTGCAAAACCGGAGCCGGGAAAAGGGACACCAGAGGGGTCGTATCCGTACACAAAATTCCGGGATCCGGGATTTGGGTCTTTTTGGCCACCTGTGATCTCTCTTTTGTTTTTATTGATAATTTCTTCTATCTGTTCGTGTTTTCTAGGCTTACTATATGTTCAGATTCATTAAAGCTAGCTGACAAACCCTTTTAGCACGTATCTACCATGATTGGCCCTAAAACCCCGCTTAAATTTCGGTATGGAAGCGATTTTTCAACTGAACTCTCAATTTTCATGTTCTACGCGCTTTTGAATGTATTTACCATTTGTGAATTGCTGTAGATAGTTCAACTGTGTTTAGAATTTAGCAAATTACCCTCTAAATCACCTCGTTTCGGCCTGAATCCTGAATTTTCTCGCTGTCCTGCATATTCTGCTCACGCTTCTTCGTAAACGCATTCTCCATTTCTAATCGCGAGAATAGGGCACAACGTGTTCTATTATGTGTGCTACTCGTTTATTTCACGTCTTTTTAAAACCAATTCGTTCCAGAAGCATGGCCGCCGCAGCTATGCAGCTCCCTGTCCCGATGGTATGTTCTTTTTACTAATCTGACTAGTTTTCCTTAGTCTTGTCTTTGTGATTAGCTACCTTTGCGTATTTTTGACTACTTTATAATGTTCGTTGTTGCAGGACACGACGCCCTCGACGCCGATTCAGTCTGATTCGGTCATTTCCCACATCGAGGATACCGACGAATATGCCAAGTAAGGTTTTTGCAATAACTATTGGCTGGATATTGTCGTTGAAATTTCATACTTGTCATGTTTCCTTCTCAGATACAAGAAACTGGAGAAGCACCTCGAGCATCTCGACGTTATGGAGGATTACATCAAGCTGAGAAAGGGAATTTCCGAAAAGGAGCTCCTTCACGCCCAAGAAGAGGTTCGTTGGACTTCGCTAGTTTGCTTCTTTCATTATTTTGTTAAAATGTGTGATAATAGAGCATCATTTGTATTCAGGTGAAACGAATCCAATCCGTTGCCCTCGTCATAGGCCAATTCCTCGGGGCCATCGATCAAGACCGCGCCATCGTTGTATCCACGACTGGTAAGTAACACCTTTCGTTGCGATTTATCGTATCTAATTAATCATTTTTTTAAAAATATTTATTTACTCATTTATTATATTTCCTAGGTTCCAACTACTTCGTTCCATCCTCGACCGCGAGTTGCTCAAGTCTGGCTGCTCGCCCTTCACAAGTAATATTTTTAAAGCTTTAATTATTGTTTCTATGTTGCAGGACGAACTCGCAGTATATCATCAGTTAGTTATGATGTTAGTAATTGAGCCAGCCTTCCACGTATTTGTCATCTTTAATATTTACAATTGTTTATACTGTTAATCATAATTTTCTAGATACTCGAACTCGCTCGTCGATGTGCTCTCGCCCGGGACCGAATCGAGCATCCAGATGCTCCGTCCCGATGAGAAAGTATGTTCACTCCACTTTATCTTACATTTTAAATATATTTCTTAGCCTATCTTGAACAGTTTCTTCAATTTGTAATGGTTTGCCTTTTTAGGAGTGGCTTATAGACTATGATTTATTATGTAATTATTATAATTTAATAAGTTAATACATAGACCATATTTATTTTAAATTCAGTTTGTGAACTTGTATTGATCCAGCCATACACTTCGTACACGGGCATCGGATTGGACATGTAGAAGCAGGAAGTGAGATAGGCTGTCGAGTTGCCACTCACCCACGGAGAACTGCACAAACAGGTTGGTCATTGTACAAATGCTGTTAGAAGATAATACTGAACGACTGTCGAATTATTAATTATTATGCGGCGGGACTACTCTAAGATATTTATTTTTATTTAGTTAATTAAGAGTTGACGGTTGTTTGTGAATATTAACAGTTGTGTTTGTGAATTCTTTGTTAATTAAAAATTTGAAGATTAGTTATTTAATAATTAGGCTGTCGCTGCTCACAGCTCGGCCTCGTTCATTCATGTCGTCGGTTCGGAGTTCGTGCAGAAGTTCCTCGGAGAGGGTGCGTGGGATTACGGTAGCATCATGGGTAACCGATTGATTATCGATAACTGTCTCTCTCATTCAGGACCACGCATGGTGCGTGACGTCTTCCGTCTCGCGAAAAAGAATTCTCCATCGATCATCTTCATCGACGAGATCGACGCCATCGCGACGAAGAGATTCGATGCCCAGACTGGAGCTGATAGAGAGGTGAGTGGGGTTTGACGACGAAGGAAGGGATTAGATAAAGGAAGCTAGTAATATTCAAGTTGCGTTGTTGTAGCAAAAGCTGCTTGGATTATGGTGTTGATAATTTTCTTATTCATCTATTACATTGATTTGATTCGATTGCAGACGTCAGATGCGTCTCGTGTTCACGGCGATCACTGGCTAGAAGAGTCTCTCCGATGACGTCGATCTGGAGGACTTCGTCGCCCGTCCCGACAAGATTTCTGGAGCAGACATCAACTCCATCTGCCAGGAGGCGAGTAAGGGACTACAGTAGTTGGGAATGTTATGATAATTTGTAAACTACGGATCAAGTAAGAACCCAGTATCACAGCCTAGTTATTATTATTTGACCTCAAAATAATTCCAAATCATCCGTAATTGTATTGTGTAATTGCTCGATAATTATTATTCCTTCTTGCAGGCTGGAATGCAGTGCGTGAGAATCGATACGTGGATCTGGCAGGGGGCTTCGAGAAGGAGTACAAGAATGGCATCAAGAAGGAACAAAACGAGTTCGAGTTCTACAAATAAACAGTCGACTTTTCCCTATTTTGTTTCACCCTTTCCAAATTTTTTGAATGTAAATAAATATATTTTATGTAAAATAGTTACATGAAGCACATGAAGAAAGAATTGATCGTATGAAGGTGATCACATGGAATCTGAGCCTTTCGTGAATTAGAAGAATGGGTCTTGGGAAACCATACTCTACCGTACTTCTCGGCAGTAAATATATACCGTACTCGTTGGCTACTGTATACTTCCTCCATTAGCGTAATCTACCGTACTTCCTCCATTACCGTATTCTACTGTACTCCCTCGACTACTGTAATTCCTCGATTTCCGTAACCTATTGTTCCTGTCAAACTCTTTCTTCTTATTCTAAAATTACTGGAATCTATCGTGAAATTCACCTCAGAATGGAGAAACGAAAGCGGAGACGGAAGTGCTATCTGTGCCCCAATGTTGATGAGACACTGCGAACGTTTCCCGCGAATTCACGGGAAACGGTCCAGAAGCAGTGGATCGGAAGACTTGGTCTGAGTGAAGAGGAAACGAGTGATATGCATGCTCTCTATCGACAGAAGATCGCCCAAGGGACGGACATTCGCTGGTGCTCCAAGCACTTCTCTATCACAGGAGAGCTCCCTACTGATGTGAGCTTCTACCCAACGAATTATTGATTACTCTACCGTATATCTCACATCAACTATCTGCAAACTAAAGAAGCGAAACTATTTCAAATGTCATAAAACTATCTTTACTACAGCTTCGCCCGATCCCTCTACTTCAAACACGCGAGCTACGTCCGGAATTACAACCTCAGCGTCTTCAGCAGAGATATAGAAATGCGACATCATGTTCAACCCCTGTTGTGTCGGATGTTGAAATGGATGAGGTTAGCACAAAACAATTTATAATAACAAAATTAGTGGATAACAATCGAGTAAAAAAGGAAAAATTCAAGGCTATTCATGAAAGAATTACGAAATACAAAGCACAGTTAGTATGAAATACGAAGTGATAAAATATCAATGAGTGTACTGCTTCGGGCTGTCAAGGCTGCTGATCAACATAGATTTTAGTTCATTATTTTTATTGAAACCGATTTCGTGAAGCCGTAAAATTCCTACATGGATTGACGAAAGTAATCAATAAAAGGTGTGCAAAATATGGAGGTTGTGATCAGCAACCTTGACAACCCGAACCATCACAAAGTATGAACAATTTTGACTAGATCAATAGTATTACAATTCACGTGAAACCAAGTTATCTTTGCTGGGTATCAATAAAATAAACGCAACCAGATTTCGAATACCTCGCATTTTTTCCCAAGTTCATTCCCAATCGCAAAGATAACTTGATTTAAAATATAAAAAAGAACAAATATAAAAATACAGACGGGGCTCGCGACTCCTCCTCTCTTGTCTCCTCGTCGATTGTCCTCTCCTCTCCACCTCGATCGGCCGTTTCCTCTCGACGACTACGACGACTTCTACAATGATGACATGATCAGTCTCCCAAAACGATTCCGGACCCAATCAACTATACGAAGCGAGATAACGGTCGATAAAGTGAGTCACGTAATTAATAACGGGTTACGGTATCTTTCACAGGGATCAATTTACCATCCGTCATCGCAAGAAATGGGTAATGTGAGCGAGAGTGACTATGAGGAGGAGGATGAGGAATCAGAGGAAGTGGGAGAGATCAAGTATAGGATGGTGGAAGAAAAGCAGCTTCGCTCGCTATTCCGACGCTGCCAGGAGTGTGGACAACTGCTCGATAGTTCACTTGTGAACATGAGAGCAGAAGGCAGTGCATGTATAGTCGATTATGACTGCCTTGCATGCAATGCAACAGTCAATTGGAGGAGCCAGGAGAGAGTAGGGAAAGGAAGGAGCACTGCTTTCAAAGGGAATCAGGAGATAGCGATTGCTGCATTTATTACAGGCGTTCCCCTCCCGGTTAGGAAATTATTAGAGTGAGAGTAGATATAAATAATCGTTGTTCTAGAGATTGGTGGATTTCGCGAAGCAACTGGGCATTGCGATTCCAAGCGAGCGCGTAATGCGGAGAATAATAAGAGAGATTGGCTGCCCCGCTATACAAAGAGTGTTTCTTGAGTGGCAGAATCATGTGCGATCGTTGGCGAAAGACGCATCAGAGGTGATATCAAAAAAAAGCGAGAATAAAAGATATAAGATATAATTATAGCCTGACGGAATCACGGTGTCACTAGATGGTCAATATGATCATCCGGGCTATAATGGTTCTAATTGCAAAGTGGCAATATTTGATGCGAATCTAAAGGTGATCCTAGGAGCAGCATGCGTGAACAAAAAGGAGAAAGAAATCGGTGAGAATTGAATTGAAAAATGAACAAATAAAGCAATAATTTAGAAGGGAAATCGATAAGAATGGAATCAGTAGGTGCCCTACGAGCAATGAGAGAATTGGTCGCAGATGGATTCAAGATCAAGTGAGCAAACAATATTCAAATCATTATGAAACAATAACAAGCAGGGTGAGAGTCTCGGACCGGAACGCTATGATGGACAAAAAACTGCGCGAACACCCTGACACTGCTTCGATCGAAGCAAGGAATGATTGGTGGCACGTTCTGAAGCCACTGAAGAAGCAGTGGATACTGGTGATTGATAGGCAAGAGAGAAAGTGCATTGTATCGCTATTACAGGGCATGAAGACGTATCCCATCCTCGCGCAGCTCTACGTACCATTTGTCAACCATCTCTACTATTGTCATCAAAAGTATGCCGAGAAAGAAGATCGCGCTGAAGGATTAGAACTAGCCCAGAGTTACCTGATGCATATCATTGGAAAATGTTCATGGAAGAAGGTTAGCGAGTACTGTCTAAGCAATCAATGCAACAATGATACCCAGGGTGGAAAGTTCACTAGGATCATGAAATGTGATCACGGAAAATTGAAAAGAAGGAAGCCAGGAGAGCCGAAACGACTCAGGATAAAGGTTGAATTGAATTGAGTGATAATGCTAATAAATAGTTTGTGAAGGTTGATTCTGAGGAGTACAAGTTGGTTGAGGAGATGCTTTACAAGAAAAGTTTCGAAAAAGGATTCCTCAGTAGCACCCCTCTCTTCGATACTGCCATAAACGAATGCTTCCACTCAGTATCCCTTATCTACTCCTCAAAGAGATGTGCATGGTAATAAACGAGAGAGGTGACGATCAAGGGTTAATTCACCATATTACCAGCTCGGGATTCTTCTATGAGATCAAGACTATGCTAAGCATTTTTGTTGTATAGTAAATAAATAATAAGAATATCAGTAATATATTCGCCATGTATTTAATAGCGTGACCCACGGTACGCTCCCCTTGAACTTGCACCGACCCTCGGGCTTTTACCACGATTGTCTGAGTACGGTATTTTTCGCGTGTGTATTTCGCATTTTGGTTTCTCAGAGAGTTCTTCTCTTCTCTCCTCTGTCAGTTGCTTCTACGTCGATAAAGCTGTATCAATCAACGCACGACTTCTTCGGGAACATTCACACCACAAGGACCACATACACAACAATTTTGCACTTCAATTCTCTGACTCTGCATGAAATGGTGGGTGTGAGAGGAGATAAGAGGGCATTCGTCGTGCGTCGACCTGGCAGAATGGCTACGGCAGTCAAGACTAAAAGGGAACCCGGACCCCACCCATGGCGAAATGAGGTCAGACAAGATACTAATTAATTAATTAATGTTCTTGATTTAGATCATGCAAGAATGTGAGAGGGTGCGCGACGATATCGAGGAAGGGAGGCTCAAGAAGCGCAATGGAATCCCCGATGATGACATTTTCGACGAGTTGTGGGAGTGGCAAGAGAAGCGAAATGCGGGAGTGGACGATGGGGAGGAAAAGGATGGAGACCAAGGGGAGGAGGAAGAAGAATATCAAGAGGATGAAGATGAGGAACAACTAAGCGAAAGATCTTCTGAAATCTAGTTTATGTTGGCTATCGCACTTATTTTCGTCATTCTCTCGTTTTGTTATTTTTATTATATTTTCGCGCACAATAAAAAAGCACACGCTTTCGCGCGTTTTCTCTCGCAATGCAACGATAAAATCTATCCACTCTTCCTCGAAAGAAGGAAATCAGAACTACGGGCAATATATAGAAATGGACATGAACCATTTGAGCGACGACGGATACACGATAAAATCATATAATAAACTTTATTAGATCCCGCCAAATCAACAACGTTGCCTCAGGAAACCACGACGCAAGCTCCTCTGGCAGCCTTGATCTTCTGTTCGGCGAGTGAGAGAAGAACTTGGCCTTCACAATAACGGGCTGCTTGGGGAGCTGTCCCTTACCGAGGACCTGGCATGCAAAAATAATCTAGATTTATTTAGAGCTAGCTTAGGTCTTAATGTGCAAAAAATCTCACCTTCAATTGACGACGCAGCCGATGATGGGATCCTTGTCGGTGACCTTCTCGAAGCTCACACTTCTTGCGGAGATGGTAGTTCCTCATACAAATCTGCAAAGAAAAATATAACAGTGTCGGAAAAATTAACAATAAAAAATCAGGCTAACAAATTGGGGTGTGTGAGTAGTGATAGAGTTAAAGCATCTGGCCATACTCAAAAATTTCTATGTTCTGCTTCCATTTTATAATTATAAAATTAAACATTCTAATTATAATATGTAGTAGCGTAAACCTTGTGGTAAACCATCAAATTTGAAACAAATGTCTTGTATTGAAACTAATTTAGTTTTAAAATAGGCAATAAAGTAGATCAGATAACTGATCCTCCATACGGTCAATACGTCATATCTGATTTTAAAATACAAACCTTTCTAGCGTATCCAGATGGTACTTGTCGAAGTTGATTCAGTGGTGGTGCTGGCCTCCGGGGTGCTTGCGGTGCTTATCCACACGACCGTGACCGACGGACACGTGTCCTCTAAGCTTTCTGGTCTTCTTCTTTGAGGTGGCCATGCCTTTAATAAAAAATAAGATTGAATCCGCGAATAATGGAGGCAATAATCACACGGTAAACACCGGTAATGTTATAATAAATAACTCATCAATTAACCTCAATCCACACATGCTCAAAGGGCTAAAATTTCGCGGTCTGTGAATTTACTATAGCCACTTAAAACTTCTACCCAGCAAAATGGTTGAACATTGTATATATTTCCGCCATAATACACCGAAAAAGAACAAGCAGTATGCGCAAAACCCCTCGGAAACAGTCGGTTCATCAAAATCGGTCGACTAATCTTAACAAAAGGATTCAGTTCAGGTTGTAGGGCAATTAATGGAACGCAATACACGTAGACCAGTGAAGGAGGACGATTGCCAGACATAATTTGAGCAGAAAATCACGAAATACAAATTATAAATAAATATAACGCGTTAAAATCACAAAACAATCGAGAAGCCTCGCGCTCTGCCCGGGCTGAAAACGAAAAGGGGAGGAGCCAGGGACCCGCCCCGGGCCCGTTCCACTTTATCGGAAGTAGGACGTTTCCTCATCCGTGGAACGCTAAATTCGATTACGGTAGTTGTATTATTTAATTTATTAATTTTATATTTATTAAATATTTTATTTTATTTAGTGATAATTACTCAAAAATGCAATGCCAATTAGTAGAGCAATTATTGATTTGCTTGACAAACTCCCTTTAAAATAAAATTAATAATACTACTTTCAGTACACTTACTCCGACCACAGACACTGTATCCGAGTAACTGAAACTAATAGCAAAGTTCAGTTCGAAATAAAGAGATGGTTCATCAACGACCTATGGATATGTAACGCGTGGTATAACTGTCCTAGTGAAGAGCGTAATGTGGGACCCATATGATATACTTCGCGAATGATCTTTACAACCTTGATGAATGAAATTCATACATACACTCTCTGTTGAGATAGTCCAGTTCATCAAACATTTGTGTATGTTAATTGCAAAACAAAAAGTTGAGTTCTTCCTACAACAATTGAGCATGCAGTAATATATATTATTTGTTTGATTAAAAGCGAATCATGCATGTATTAATTCTGTATCAAAACTAGGAGAAGCTGTACTCACAAAAAGCTCAGCTAAAATTGAGACATAGTTTTTTGGGTGCATTCATTTAATATGAAAGGTGTTACGAAACGTTAGGATGATTTAATTCGCAGTTTCCTTTCTATCTTGCCTTCTGATTCCTCTGCAGATGCGGCCCCTTGTTCACTCTCGGAATCCGAATCAGATGAATGCTCTTCCTGTCCATCCATATCTTCATCGCTTGAATCATCAAGATATGGACGTTGCCTCTGAAACACGGCAACCATTAGATTAAAATTGTCCGCATCTGATAAAGAACGTATCAGAGATTGTGGTATGTATTATTGTATAATTAGTTATTGGTTTCTCAAGGCAATGAAATTATCGGCGAGCTTGTTAACCAACAAACTAATCTCACTTACTTCCTTTTTCTGCCCTTTCCCAACGCCTTTTGCCGATCGAAATGCAGACTTTCGGCGGTCTATGTGCGTAGATTCTGGTGGTAATTGGAGTTTTTGTTGAAACTTTTTTCAAATAAATACCGTGAGTTTTCTTGTGCTTCTTCAAGTTGCCCACTTGTGTGAATCTCTTTTCGCAGATGTCACATGGATAGGGCCGCTTAATCTCGGCATTGTTCAAATCGTTGTCATCTGAAGCATGAGTTTTGAAAACTGGTTTCCATTTTTCCCATTTCAAAATATAAATAAATTGAGATTCCGATGTGCTGAGTAGAACTTTGCAAGAGTGCGGAAACAAGCTGACCAATGTGAGTTCTCAGATGCATTCTGAGCGATTGGGGTGTTCGGAAAGCTTTCCCGCATTCTTTGCAGTTGAACGGGCGTTTTCTCGCAGCTTGTTCCGGGTCGTCGTCGTCTGCAAATGCAAATAAATATTAAAATATTTGCTTTAATATTTTTCGGAAGAGTAAAACAGGGGTCATACCCAAATGAATTCTCTTGTGCGCCGTTAACTTTGAAACTGTTGGACAGCGCCTGCCGCACACATCACACTTGAAGGGGCGCCGAGCTTCCTCGTCCTCTGGGTTTGGTTTTATTTATTCTAATTTACAACTTTTAATTGATTAAACGCTGCCCACAAATTATTCACCGAGATGGATTAGCTTATGGAGTTTTAGCGACGATCCAAACGGGAAGGCTCGTTCACAGATGTCGCATTTGAACTTCATCTTACGAGGGTCGTTGGCATCTGTAACGGTGGTACTTTGCTCCTCGTAGCCCAAAAAAAGTTCACCCATATGAGTGATCTTGTGCTTGATCATATCCGACGACCGGCTGAATTTCCTGCCACATTGCTCGCATTCAAATCGAAATTTTGCAGCCTCGTCATCTGAATTGTTCGATGATTCTTGGAGTGTCGGAGCGTTGCTCACCCAAATGCACCAGCTTGTGGCGAATTAGTCCAGATCTATCAGCGAGCTGCGCTCCGCATATCTCGCACTCTACGGGCTTCTTGCGAGGGTCGTCATCAGCTATAAAATGGCGATTTTTTTGCTTTTTCAACAAACAAAATGTGCTCACGCAAATGCGTTCTCATGTGTCCTTCGAGTGTTCCCGCCGTCGTAAATCGCTTGCCGCACTCGTCGCACTTGTGAGGCAGCCTTCTCTCTTCGTCGTCTGAATGGAGCCGAGTGAAAGTGCATCGAATTGACGACCCAGCTACCCACCCTGGTGAGTGCGGCCGTGCACGTTGAGTCCAGAATACGTTTTGAAAATGATTCCGCAGATGTTGCATGGGAACTTCCTCTTTCGAGGGTCATCGTCAGCTGCAATAGACGCATCAAAATCCTCCTTAAGGCTGCCAAAGGTGCCTCACCCAAGTGCGTGTTCTCATGCACGGCGCAATTGCTCTTACTGCTGAACCGCTTGCCGCAGACTGCGCACTGGTACGGGCATCGAACCTCTTCGTTCTCTGAAATGGGCATCTACCTAGACAATACGCAGGCCACACGCACCAAGATGTCGCTTTTCGTGGTTCGTTAAGGAATCTTTGGACGAAAATTCCTTTCCACACACCGTGCAGGAAAATTTCACTTTGCAAGGATCATCGTCGGCTGAAAACCACTGATATTTAATGAATTTTACGTACAATTATTTATATTTTTTTACAAACACTCACGCAAATGAAGGTTCTCGTGTCGTGCAAGGTTGTTCAGTTGGTCGAATCTTTTGGCGCAATAGCGGCACTTGAAGGGTAGCCTCTCATTCTCGTCTTCTGTAAATCAGTAGATATCAAGTGATGTTCGAAATCAAAAATCGCCTGATTCGATTCATCCTCATCCTATCGTTTTTGGCTTCATCTTCGTCAGCATCCGAATCATCATCGGATTCATATTGTGGCCCCTCTGCTTCGTCCTTCGGAACAATTATCCTCTTCTGTGCTCGCTGTAACAGAGTCGGTGTTGCCAGGATTCAAATTTTGAATCGAGTTAAATGTGGCAGAACAGTGGGCCTTCGGATATAAATTATCACCCCTCTTTTCAATCTATGTTTGTTGTCTTGCTTGGCCTCTTGGTACACATCCATTCCACTTTCACCTCTCACTGACCAGGAGAGTTCCTCCGAGACTCCGGCTGTGACCACACAATTCTGTTAATGCCAATATATAATATTAGTGGATTTAGCATTAAAATAAACACAGCTCACAGCCGTCGCAACTCCAATGGCAGTGCGACTCTTTTCCCTCTCGCCAATCCAAGCCATTGTCATCTCTAGAGTCTCAGCTAAACTGTCCACTACATCATGGAGTGCAGATTCGCTGAAATTGCCAAAATTTTAATAAAATAACAACGGCGAAAAATCAACCTTCGACAATCTCGAACGAGGCGACTGTTCTCGGAGAGAACGCGTACTGTAGATTGCAGTTTCTAAATTAAAAATTAAAGTAATTAACTTTCTTTCGAGAGACTACGAGCACATTACGATTGGTGATTACAAAACCTCAGGATCAGCACTATACTCCATCAGCAGTCGCATCTGGTTAGTAGCTTGTTGCAAAAATCCCCCGAGCGGACCCATTTCCTGCGATAAATTCGAATTTATAATAATGATAATAATCGTCGAGAACAGAAATAACAAGAAAGCCGACAAGTTTTCTTTGAGTTGGAAGAGCGAAGCGAAAAAATTCTTTGCGAATGTAGAAGCATCGCTAGAGGGTTTTCTCATATACTTTTTCTTGTTTTGGGTTTTTTTTGGTTATCGCTTATTGTTTCATGAGCGGAGCTCATAAAGGGCATTGGCCTATGACACTTGTAAATTTATTTCTCACGAATCCGCTGTACAAGTGCAAACCTGTGAATCCCCGCTGGCTATGCCATAAGATCATCGGTTGAAGTGAAAATAGCGCACACATGGCAGAATAATGGTCCAATGTAAAAACTCATCAATGGTGCCCACAGTCATCCTTTCTGACCATTTTAGATACATGGATAGGTTGAAGCAGACACGTCAGAAGGTAAAAATGTTGATTTTGACTTTTTTTCTGAAATAGAACGACATATAGCACGCAGTAAACTAAAAATTCTGCACCACGTGCGCGGACGCTTAAAGTTGGCCTTGCACGGCACTTTTTTCGATGCTTGAATTTAATAGACGGAATAAATAAAATGAGAATAAATTAGCAAATTCATGACAAATCTAAAGTTCGGTAGAAGTTTTTAATATTTTGTTACAAAATAGCTAAATTTTATTCCCCGAAAAATACGCATTTAAAATTATTTTCGTCAAAAAATTGCACGGCACTTTTTGTCCGAAATTTCCGTGAAAAAATTGCGTACGCAATTTTTTCGCGTTTTTTGTACACCTCTTTCGCTTTCATAGTTCGAGCAAAAGACATGCGAGAGAGGGGGAGTCGAACAAACGACCTCTCGTTCGTGAGTAAACAGCAATACCAATCGGCTATGCGCTCTTGCATTTCTCTCCTTCCATTCCGAGTAATGACTGCGCGACTCAGACAAACAGTTGAGAAATCGTTTCATCTTAAATACTTGTTGTTGCATTGTATTTATACAACAACGTTAAAAAGGTGATGAAATTTACAGAAGCACCCTAATGAGTGCTTCGCATTAGAGTTGGAACGATTTCTCAACTGATTATCTGAGTCGCGCAGTCATTACTCGGAATGGAAGGAGATAAATGCAAGAGCGCATAGCCTATTGGTATTGCTGTTGACTCACGAACGAGAGGTTGCTGGTTCGACTCCCCCTCACTCGCATGTCTTTTGCTCGAACTATGAAAGCGAAAGAGGTGTACAAAAAACGCGAAAAAATTGCGTACGCAATTTTTTCACGGAAATTTCGGACAAAAAAGTGCCGTGCAATGTTTTGACGAAAATAATTTTTGGCGCAATAACTTCCCGATTCCTAATATATTTGAACAAAAATATAAATCCTTTTTCTACTGCACTTTTTAGAAACAAGAAGAGTGCTGGGCACCTGGTGCAGAATTTTTAGTTTACAGCGTGCTATATTATGCAAGTTTAATGCTAAGGCCTCCGAGCTCTCATCCAACGACCAAATCGGTAATGTCGCTCTGAAAGCTATGGACCTGCTTCAAGACTTCGTCAAACATGATGCAGATCCGGAGGTATTTCCTCCGAATTAAAAAAGGTTTAAAATAATTACTTCAGAAGCTTCGGTTCTCCTCGACCTTGCTTAAGGGCGAGCTCAACGAGACCAACGACAGGTACATTTCTAACCTTTCATTGGATAATTTCGACTGTGCTTTAGGCAATCGCCCATCCGAGATGTGTTGTTAGGGCTCTCCAAGTCGCTCCAGTCGACTATTGTGTGGATTGCTGTCAGAGAGACGAATCAACGTAAAGCCAAGGTGATAAAAGTAAGGACATTTTGCGGATTGAAACATGAACCTTCCGGTCATTTTCAGGCAGAAACAGCTACGAATAACGTCGATGACGACGACGGTCTATGCATGGTGTCGGATAATGAGGGTAGCGAGCAGATGGACAGGCACCCTTCAGTAGATGGATCGATTGAAGAAGAGATTATCGAGGTGAGCCTTGTGATCTCTTCGTCTCTAGCATTGAATGTTTTAGCATGAAGCAGAAGATGAGGAGGACTCATTCGAAGATTCTGATGCTGATGTTGAATCCGATGAAGCCTCTGGTGAGCCAATTGTACCAGCATCAGCTTGTTCATCCTATGGCTAAATTTAGAAAATGAAGCACATGGCGAACAGTCTGAAGAAGTCTCCAATAATGATCGAACGAGAAAGTTGAAGAGAGGAAATCAATCGTCCGTGGACATTTTCAAGTGCAACATCTGCAACAGACAATTCAAGCAGAAGAAGACCCTGAAGATTCACAAGAGAAGCCATGAAGGTGCGTGTCGAATTAGGGAAATTAATAATCTTTTTAAAAATTATTTATAAATTATTAAATATTATAAATTGCAGAGGACGAAAATAAGAGGTTTCCCTTCAAGTGTGATGACTGTGGGAAGCGATTCAGTGATAGTGCCTGCCTTCGGAAGCATGCGAATAAGCATTTGCGTGAGACCTGATTGATTCCTTGATTTTCTAACTTGAATTAGATACTGTTGGTAATAAATTACAAACATTTCAGCAGATGATGATCCCCACAAGAAGCTATTCAAGTGCAAAGTCTGCGGCAAAAACTTCAATAAGAACAATGACCTGGAAATTCATTCGCGAATTCATGCCAGTGAGAAAGCCAGATCATTTTTGAAAGTTCCTCATAATTTTACAGAGGATGAAGAGGCCAGGAGACCCTATAAGTGTGATGCCTGCGGCAAGCGATATACGCAATCGCATAATCTTGAAAATCACAAGAAGATTGCGCATTTGGGTTAGTTCGCATATCTGTGTGCTCTAAAATCAGACTTTTCAGCCAACGACGATCCTAAGAAAGTGAAATACGAATGCGTTCCGTGCAATAAAACGTTCAAGTGGAAAAGATCGTTACAGATTCATAATATGCAACATCTCGGTATGATTGACTGGCCGATCTGTAAATAACAATAGTATTCCAGAGACAGAGGACGGCCCGAGTTGCTGAAAAATCACAGGAGAATGCATCTGTGTATGTTTCAGAATCCCACAATTATTAAAATCCCCCAGGTTTAACAATGTTGTGTTAGTTTTTCGGAAAAATTTCTGGCAAAAGAAAAAGGGTGTTAGTTTTTTTCCAGAGATTTTTCCGGAAAAGGCACACAATTTTATGTTTTCAGTAATATCTCGGCTCCCCGGTGGTCTACCGATACAAAACAATAGAATTTTATTGATCGATTTGTGAGCATTGCTTGTCCAGAATATGAGAAATTGCGGTAAATCGGAAATTGCAGGAATTCAAATCTTGAGGTTTTCCCGGAAAAATCTCTGGAAAAAACTAACACCCTTTTTCTTTTTCCTGATTTTTTTCCGAAAAAATTAACACCACATGAAATTCGATGAGTTACAGCGACGAATGACCCTCAAAAGAAGCCGTTTGACTGCGACGTTTGTGGCAAGAAAATTTCGTCGCAATCAAACCTAATTATGCATAAGAGGTCGCATTTAGGTGCGCGAATTTTAAAATAATAAATAATGGTTGATCTTCAGATAATGAGGAATCGCGGGCTCCTTATCAGTGTGATGTGTGCGGTAAGAGGAGTACTACTTCGGCTAATTTAACAGTGCACAAGAAGATGCATCTGAGTCAGTTTCGAAATTATTTGAGTTTAGGGCAATTAGACCATCAAAAAAGTTCAGGTGAGGACGATGAGAGGAAACGGCCGCATAAGTGCGAGACTTGTGACAAGTGCTACAGATCTGCCTACATGCTGAATCTACACAGAGAGACGCATCTTTGTAAGTTCTCTATTTGATGCGCACATGCGAAAAGGAGCGTCCACTACTAAAATAATCTACTTTTTTACTGCTTTGTCCATTACTTTCCTCCTCAAATGATCTCGGATATCGTAACGAAGGCGAAAAACTTATTTCTTATTTTCAGACGAGAACGACCCTAATGCAGAGGATAAGCTACGACCATTCAAGTGTGACATTTGCGGAAAAGGTCTTCGAAACAAGCACAATTTAAACAGCCATTTGCAGACTCATAGTCGTAAGTTTTCTATCATTTCAATATTATTTGCACTTAACAAATGCTCAGGTCCGATCGATCCTTGCAAGGGCAATCATAAGTGCGAAGTCTGCGGAGAAGTCCTTCCATTCAAATCGAAGCTCATCAGTCACATGAAGAGCAAAAAGTGCAAGTCGAATCAGAAGCTAACAAGTTCGTCATTTTTCGGTAATTTTTGAGTGTGTGCCGTCTTTCAGGCCAACAGAAGCTTCCCAACTCTTTCACATCGTCGAAAGTAAATAATGATAATGAAAATACTACTGGAGAAACGGCAGAGCGGTCTGAGGATGATGAAACGAATGAATCAGAAGATATTGATAGTGAAGAAATGGATAGTGAGAGTGATCAGAAATAATTTATTTCATTGGAACCATTTCATGACTATGCAATGATTTTCTGTTTGAAAAATTTACTCAACACTGAACATCATTGGTGCCTAATAATATGTTATTATTATTTTGATTATTAATAAATGCTATTTTTATCTCCTCCTGTCCCTGATGCCTGGCCCAGTTCGATCCCTTCTTCTTCTCTCTTCTTTTCCTTGTTTCGGCCTCGACCGACTCACTTAAAACATTATTAGTGTTGATGAGGCGTGGATGAGGAAGGTCTCGCACGGTCTCGTCAGCTTTCAATTACCGCAAACGTCCAAGAAACAGGAGACTGTACCATATTTTTGAATTCTCACAGTTTAACAATCGATCGATTTGCTCCTATATTAGATGAGGAGGGCAAGTTATACCCTCTGGCATGCCTCATTTCGTTTCAAAACTGCAATAAAAAGTTCTAAAGAGTCAAAGATCGGAATGCCAAATCCCTCAGTATTCCTTGCAATTCCCACAATCTCTCGTTTCCCTTCTCTGATTTCATCCCGTTTCACGAAAATGGATCATACAATGGTGGAGTCGGAGCAGGTACGAGTTGAATTACTGCAGGTAAAAACGTGCTCAATTTAGGCCTCCCAACAATCATCTCAGGATAAAATCGGAAATGTCGCTCAAAAAGCCGTGGGTCTCTTAGACAAATACATCAAACATAACGCAAACTCCGAGGTATGCTCTCATTTTATCTTATTTTTAAAAAATAAATAGTTCAGAAACTTCTATTATCCTCGGATTTGTTGAAAAGTAAACTGATTCTGGCCAATAATTTGGACGAGAGAAGGTATTGTGAATGGCAATTGACAATTTGTTTATCATTTCGATTCAGAAATTGCCACCTCGGAGATCTAATCTGTAAATTGTCGCAATCTCTCGAATCGACTGTCGGATTTTTTGTTGAAAAGGAGAAGAATAGTTCCAAATTCATTGCGAAGATAATGGTGAATAGTTCAATACCCATTTTTAGTCTATTTCCTCGGAAAAAGTATATTAATAATCGCCGTGGTTTGTTGCAGACATTCATGAAAGCTGATATTCCCAGCATAATGTTTATTACAGACTGAGCCAGAAGCTAACGAGAATTAAGTGACAACAATGATAATAGTGAAATCAGCAACAACAATAATAATGGTCGTAATAAAAATAGCAAAAGAAGACGGAAAAGTAAGTAGATAATTCAGAATAAGCCTGATTTCATTGTGTGGAATTCAAATATTAATCTTTTCAGCCAAACACTTTCTCCAATGCAATGTATGCAACAAAACGTGCAATCGCACAGCGGATCTGCAAGTGCACATGAGAACTCACGAGAGTAGGCAATGTTGTCATGAAAAAAGTAGAATTTTCGAGTTACAGCGAATGAAGAGGTCCGAAAGCCCTACCAATGCGCCGTCTGCGGCAAACGATACACCCAATGGAATGGGCTTGACAATCATCGGAAAATCGCTCACTTGCGTCAGTTTTGTGCGCAATTATTGTCTAAAAATGGATTTAGCCGACGAAGATAAGGCCAAATACGAGTGCACGCTGTGCAATAAGAGCTACAAGTGGGAGCGAGCGCTGCAGATTCACAATATGCGCCATTTAGGTAATATTTTTTTGAATCCTCTTGAAATTTTCACCGCTTTATTAAAGATTTTTACTATTCAGAAACCGAAGAAGAACGGCTCCCATTTCCCTGTGCCGAATGCGGGAAAAGATTTTTCCGGCCAGAACTGCTGAGGAATCACAAGAGAATTTATCACTTACGTGAGTATTTTTGAGCTCCCAAGTACTCTCGGGGTTCAAAATTCATGTCGATCCCTATTTCGCGCAGTCGGACGATAACCTCCCTATATTGGTTAATTTCCCCAAATTTAGCCAAGGACGACCCGGCAAAAGCAAAGCACGAATGTGATGTGTGCGGCAAAAGAATAACAAGGAAGACAAACTTCGATATTCACCGGAAAAATCATTTTGGTGTGTAACCTATTGCGATAAACCCATCAAGAAAATGTTTCAGTGAATCCCGAATCGAGAAAGATCTTCGAGTGTAACGATTGCGGAAAACGATGCACAAGTGCTGGAAACTTAGAAATTCACAAAACCACGCATTTAAGTGAGTTGTAATTTACATAAATATTAATAATATTTCATCGTAGGCGATAATGATGAGAGAAAATATATGTACAAGTGTGACAAATGCGATAAACGGTATAGGACAAATTCTGCGCTGAAGGTGCACAAAGAGACCCACATAGGTAGGTAAAATAAAAACTAGACTTGGTTAATTTTATTTTGTAGACCCCAATGATCCCACTGCGGAGGAAAAGCTGCGACCAATCAAGTGCAATATCTGTGATGCGCGCCTCAGAAACAAGCACAGTTTTAAATACCATTTGACGACCCACACAAATCCTCGTACGTATAATGCTAGCTTCTTTAAAATATTGGCATATTTTTTCTCAGGTCCGATCGATCCCTGCAAGGGTAATCACAAATGTGTGGTCTGTGGAAAAGTTTTCAAGTTCAAATCTGGACTCATCACTCACATGAAGAGTAACACGTGTATGCAATTGGCTCGTTCGGGTAAGTGATAATCAGCTTGAATAAATGTAGCAGGTCGTCTTTCAGTCCACAGTAATATGAATGAAAAGGCCACTGGAGAAGAGACAGAGTGGTCTGAGGAGCATGAATCGGATGATACTGATAGTGAGAATAACAGTTGATTCAACTCTCCCGATTACCTTTATTTTTATATTCCTGCGAATAAATCAATCACATTAAAAAGAATAAAATTTAGTCAACACAACATCAATCCCGTACAAAATGCAAATATTGGTGCCTAATATTATGGCAATAAATATTATTATTATTAACTTCTATTATTCTAATTTGTTCCTATCCCTGCTGCCTCGCCCAGCCCGATCCCTTCGTCTTCTCTGCGCTCTTTCCCGGTTTCGGCCTCGACCGACCCACTTTCGAGACATTATTAGTGTTGACGAGGTGTGGATGAGGAGGGTAGGGTCCAGTTTCGTTGAAACCTGGGAAAAACATTTTCGAAAATGGTTAATTAATTGTTTAAATATAACTTTTAGTCACAGGATAGGCATCTTTTGCTTTTCTCGCAGTTGTAGGGCCTTTGCCTGAAAAGGTTTTTTGTTGAACGATTTAAATATTTTTAAACTAACCTTTAGCAGCCGGAGAAGGTTTTCTTAGTGGTGCTCTCTTCGCGGTGGTGGTTCTTGACGCATGGTTGTTAGCTCCTGTGACTGGTATGATGCCTTATACCTCGGATACCAAACCTTTGGCTGCAGTTGCCGGTTTTCTCAGCGTTCTCTTGCTTGGGGTTGCTCTGGATGCGTGAGCCGTTCCTGAAAGTAGCCGATCTCTAAACTGCAATTGATGCGTCCAGACCCTTTGCTGGCTGCAGTAACGGTTGCCGCGCAGCCGTTCTTTGCATTTTCTTTGCAGCTCCCGTTCCTCTGGCCGCACCGCTCGGCTGAGTCCTTTGCGGGCCTAATTATTTAAATATTAATATTCAAATTAAAGTTTCATATACAAACTCACGCGAATCGAACCACCAGGGTCGCCAGGGTCTTGGCGCTGCAATATTATTTTATTTGTTTTAATTATTTGATATATAAAAATAAATAAAACTCACTCGTAAACCACCAGGGCCGCGGGCGAACGGTGATTGGTCGGCGCGTGTTCCAGCGACGGGCTGGAATTTACTACTTATTAGTATTGTTGTTGTTGTTTGTTTATTTTTCGAAAACAACAATATCAAATAAATAATAACGCACTCCACCACGTGACCGGCGCCATCGTCGTGACGACCACGTTGGCTGAAATGAGAAATATTTGAGTGATCAAAGATCAACGCCAAAAAACAGATTGAGATAAGGTAAAGATCAAAGATCAACTACTCACGAGGAAAGCAGGTCTGCTCACGAGTGCGACCGCAGCGGTTGCACGATCTGACAATGAGATGAGTTATTATTCATTTTTTCAGGGAAAAAGGCGAAGCGAAATTGATTCGAACTCCAATGTCGCTTAAAGAAACGCTCATGAAACATACCAGAATCACCGGATCTAATTGGGAGGCCAGGACAAAAATAAATACAATCCCTCACTGCCTGCAATTCTCAGTCATCCACAGCGGGTTGTTCGTGCACTCCCCTCCGGCCGCCCACGAGCGACAATTCAAGTGGCGATCGGAGCATTCTGAAGCAAAAAAGAACAAAAATTAGTAATTGAATGCCACATTTTCACAAATCCTGCATGGAAAGGGGTATATCTAGCCAGTCTCGAGTTTAGTTTGGAATGATTAATTGAAAGATCAAAGATCAATGCCCTTTCCTGTGGATGGACTGTACAGTCGCGGCGTGCAGATGTTGCAGGATGCTTGGCACCACGTGCGCATGTAGCCTGAGAATTGCTTTCTAATTCACGGCTCCGGATGGATTGCGAAATCCCGGTTCCGGCCCTGCCTTACCCGCATTCCGGTCGCACTCGCCCCTCGCCTGCCACGGCCCGCAGCACTCATGCTCGTTGTAGCACGACTGCAATTTGGTTAATGCCGGATCCGCGAATAAGAAAGCCGGAGCCTGAGCCGGCAAATACCTCGGTGGGCGGCTGCGTGGGCACGGTGCGGATGGGCGGCGTGGTCGTGGGTGGGGTGGGCGTGACGGTCTGGGATGTTTTAAAATTGTTTTTTTTTGTATTTTGGTTTATTCAAGCGTGTCAACAACAGCAATTGAAAAGCGCGGATGCAATCGAGATTTATATTCAGTGAAACACAACTGAAACATTTTTTACACTCACCGGAGCATACGCACAGAAGCCGCGAGTGCAGATCGAATTGTAGCACATGTCCTCGCCTAAAATTTGAATATTCTCTACATAGTTTCCGAGAAGGAGAATAGGTGAAACGATCTCAATTAGGAGAGAAAAATCTGAAGAGACACGAGGATTCAGACCTCTGTTATACCCAGTACAGGGCTGTCCCAGCCGAATCTTCGCTGAGCATTGAGGGGAGCCGTGCGAGCGGTCGCAGAAGAGGTATCTGAAGATCAAAGATCAAATAATTCTTTTGATCGGCTACATTATTATTTGTAATCGAGGGACAAGTTTCAAATCCGTGAATTTATTTTATTGTGAAATAGGTTTCAAAGATAGTTCAATATGATGAGCGCACGTTACAATTGATTATAGATAGGGTACCGGCTCATAAAAATAGCAATAATGCTCAATTTAATTTTCCTGAAAACGTTCAAAGTTGAAAACAAGGCTCACTTCGATCCACAATTCTTTCCATCTGCCGATACTCTTCTCTTCGTGAAATACGTTTCACCTATCTTACATGAGTTCTAGGTGTTATTTTCCCCAGTCATCTCTCGATTCGCTAGCATACAATAAAAAAACCCATTCCATTCCTCACTTCGACCTGCAGCTTCGAATAAGAGCGACGTTTGCATACTTTAATCCTATTTCACCTGCGAATCTACAACGTTCTCTCACTTCGATCCACAATTCTCCCCCAGCGAGCAGGACGGCCTTCGCGGATCGTACGAGTAGAGGTTGTCAGTGTAGTCATTCGAGCATCCGTCGATGTTTTGAAGTGGGGCGAAGCTGATAGATCAAAGATCAAACTACAAAGATCAAATATCAGGACTCACGGAGACATGGTCGAGTTGCTAAAGTGCGCTGTAGAGCTGCACTGATCGTTGTTCGGAGGGTAGGCGGTGGGGCGGGTGTTGCGATTCTGGAAGAGATCAATCGAACTGAAAATTTCAAAGATCAAAGACCACTCGCCTGTCTCTGGTTCCTCCAGTCCTCCCACATCGAATCGATGAAGGAATGGTAGAGGAAGAAGAGAGGGTCGAAGGCTGCAGTGTGCTGCTGGAACATCTCGCCTGAAGGATTATTATATTAAAAATAATGTAAAAAAGATGCTTAAAAATAGATGAAAAAAACTTTCTTGGTTATCAGCGAAGCGAGAGTGCCTGAAGGAAGTGCTCTGATTTTTTGCACGGTTGCTAAACTCGGTATCTTCGAAACTCCCGCGGGAGTAAATATTCAAGGTTAAAAGCCTACCTCCAACGTAGACATGCGAGTAGCCATGCGCGAATTCCATATTGTCCCACTCGACGGAATAGGGGCAGCCCTGAAGGATATTTACTTTAATACTCGACTCTGGGGCTTGAATTTATGCTCTACTACGACTGCCCTGAGCACTTTTTGTTAGTATTTTGTATTATTTGATGCACAGTTTCTATGCTCCGAATATGACAATCTTGTCACCGAAGGAATGAGCACATCAGATGATTATAATCAGATAATTAACTTACCACTCGAGTACTCGTGAACGCCATCACGCTCTCAATCCTGGTCTTGCCGAGGGCGAGATTGCGATCGTTAGCGTTGAGAACGCGACCAGAATCCGCGCCGAGGTTGCGCACTATCGTGCTGCCCTTTAATTATTTTGTTTCATTCCATGCTCATTCAGCCAAATCGAAAGTCGCTCGCATTTCTGCTCTTGAGAACCTCTTGAAACTCAACTAAATCGTGAAAGATCAAATATCAAAGATCGCTCACCGTCATGCCGGTCCATCCTCTGAACACGCCCGAGTTCACGGGACCGCTCATTACATTGCCCATTAGCTCGTCGGACCTGAAGAAAACATATTTATCTCTATTTATTCTGGCTGCACGAAAAAAACCATCAGACTGTATTCAAATAAAAGAGTGTTGTTCCTGCTTGAATGCTTGAATCTTTGGATTAAAATGGAGAAAAAGTCAGTCAACTCACCACAAAACGGAGTACTTGGGATCAGCCAACGCGCCTTCCAGCGTAGTGTCCCAGTACGGCACGGAGATGGACGGGTCGATGAGACGAAGGGCCACCTCGAATCTGCAGTAATTAACTAATTAATCATTAATAATTAATAATTCAGGAAGTTATTAATTAATAATAAACAATACCTCTTGACGTACTCCCGGTGCCAGGGCAGGAAGGACGGGCCGGAGTGCGCGGAGGGCGCCTTTATTGATTGTTACAAATAATAAATATGTAGTTAATAAAAAATAAACCTGATTGACGTTGGCGTGAATGTGCGCGAGCCGGTCGTAGTCGCCATTTCTGAAAATTGAATATTTACGGATTCGAGAATCGTTGAAATCTTCGGTTGTGTTTCACGCGCTCTTGAAAGCATGTAAGTGAGTCGGCCAGACAATACTGAAGAAATGTCCACAAGAAATAATTAACACCTCAATGCATCTAAACCTTCTGTTTCAAATGAAAATGTCTTGGATTGATACCGTTTCAGCGTCCACATCGCCGCATGGAATCTGTCCCTCTCATCGTCAGCCATCATTCTGTACTCCTTCCTCAGCCCCTTCCCATAGATTCCTCCCGATTGCAGACGACAGGAGGTGCCGGACATCTGACCTGGAAATGAATGGAATAACGATCAGTTTGACTCATACTCCCAGGAAGCACAACATAGATGTACAGGCAATTCAATGCTTTATAGCTACAGAGTTCGCCTGAGTTTCACTTTTTGTACATAAACCTCGTGCTCGTTCGACAATTGTTTACCACTGATCGAATATCCACTGATAATAATAAATTAGCCTCGCCTCCAACCAGTCCACAGATGCACCCGATATCATTGCACGATGCAGGATCAGTGATCGTAGCGGGCAGCACGGACATGACTGAGACCATGCCTGGAGTATTCATATTTCAATATTTTATTATCGAGAATCCTCACGAATTCGATGCATGTAGTGTAGGAAATGAGCAAAAATGGGTGCTTTAGGTCAAGATAGAGATGATCTTACCAGCCACGCCTGGCGCTGCAACGAAGCCCATCGGCGAGGAGGCCGGTTGCGTCTGAAATCAACACGAACTTGTTTCATTTATCCATTTTCCTGATTGAATTTCGAATTTCATTTCGAAAATACAATTCCGAAACTGAACCCTCGCGCTGTCATCCCATTCGTTTAGCTGCTCACAGACGGTGCGCATGGCTGGCGTTGGCGCCTATACGGTAAGATTACGGTAGGAGTTCGGTAGGTCAAAGAGGTAGTTCGCCAGGTCACGAACCTGATTGCAGTTGGTCTGGGCCTGCGCCAGGGCTGGGAACAGTAGCAAAAGCAGGTATCGCTCATTCCGCAACCGAACCATAGCTATTAGAGAGACTAAAAGATCGCTCTGCGGATAACTTTGAGAGGTGTTGTTGATATCACTAATTAGAGTAATCATTATCCACTTTTCTGGGTCAAACGGCTGAACGTTTCGCTCCATTTTGCATGTTCTCTCGTTTCTCTAACGCTTTCTCGGCTTGCTAGATAGGTGTTACTCGGTTCCACACCGTTTATCCGTACCGGGGTCGAGATTTCGGTTACCATTCGCTAACTATGTTGATTAGATGAAATCAAAAGATCAGAGACAGCCGGAAAATTATAGAAATTGGGAAGGGATGAAGCCCTAGAGCATTCGAAGCACCGCCAAGGAAGGCAATCTCACTAATGGCATGAGTAGTTCAGTGCACTTTAGAAAGAAACCCTTTTGAATTATGGGTTGAATGGTAATTTTTTCGTTCTCAGGTCCTTTCCAGTATCACGATTACTCATTCGCCCATTTCCCTCCCTTTTCACCTCACAGCGTTACTAATCGCAAATATTTCCTCATTCCGAATCGTCATGTATCACTCTGTACGTTTCGCGCTTTCCTCCTCACCGAAGTAGCAAAACGAAGAAAACTGCAAAAAAATCCACTTTCACAGATGGCATTTCTCCCTCTGGACGCACTTTTTCGTAAAGAGGACACGTTTTCTCTCTTCTGACTCAATGTTTTCGCTGCCATTCTAGCACTCAGCTGGTCACAACATCGGCAATTCTCAATGCTCAATTCACTCTCTATTTCCTGGCATGGCCCCAAAATGTAATCATGAAAAATATTAGTACTCTGCGGGTGCACAAGCTGTTTCCCATTCGCGAATTTCCACTCATGCACCGTTAGTAATGGCACAGTGCTGATATCAACACACTGCTTCAAGCACTGCCTCTCCCTGCCTCCTCCTATCCTCCTCTCTCTCTCTGTATATTATTTGCACAACGCGTGCCGTGATTCAGTGTATTTCCCTCTCTTTCTGCAGTTAGAAAAAGCGAGAGACTATGAGGAATCGAGAGAGGGCAGAGAAGGGATAGGCAGGGTATCTGGCACTAACGAAAGTGCAATACCTCCTATCTCTGAATCTCTCCGAGTTGTCATAGATACCGGGGCTGTTATGGGCTTCTCCCTCCATATTTCTCCTCTTTCCTCTCCGTTTCACCGCAATTCGGCTTATCGCTACGTCTTTCTATCTCTATTTCTCTCTCACAATTCGCCCCCCTATCGATGCACTATTCACTCTCGACAATCCCTGGCGTTCAGTATTGATTTCAAAGCTGATTTGCGTGATTCCCAGGAGTTTTTGGCTGCCCTGACTGGTGAGAGAGCGTGCGAAATGAAGAGACGATTACCTTCTAACTCCAGTTCCCAGGATGAGTCACTGCGCCCCTCTTTCTGTGTGCTCCCTGCCGAGAGCGAGGGAATAGGTAAAAGAGGGGAGATCGTTTTGCGTGATCGAGAGAGAAAGCGCCGCGCTTTTTTGCACTGAGAAGGGAACCCCGAACAGGAAAGGAACAGTTCCCTTGCTCAATTTCGCGTTCACTTTCACTAAAGCGCAAGGCTTCGCTGCTTTTGATTGTGTTTCCTTTATTTTTTGTTTCCTTTGCAATCTTGATTCGTCATAATTTCTTCCGAACTTTGTCGATTTTGGTTTCTACGATCGAAGAAGTAATTACTGTCCTAAATCATGTTTGGAACTTGTAATAATGCTGAAACTCAACTGATTTCAAGTTAAACTCGCGTTTTGTACATTCAAAATTCACATTTTCCTTTTTTTTCATGCCGTGATTGATAGTGACTGACATTTTTTCAGATGCTTCATCTCAATCACTTCACATCACATGCAATACCAATGATATTCGCCTATGGATCACTCGTTGTTTTGATATCGGTGATAAGGTGAGTTTTTTCATTAATTTTATCCGTTTTTCTTCAAATAAAGTATGAATTCCAGAGCCTGGACCCCACACATCTCTCTGGAAGATCATCGCTTAAATTCCGTTCAGCAGGAGCAATTTTTGAACGTTTCCCGATTGAAGCACCAGAGTTTGCAAGCAAAGGTGCGGTTTCACAATTATTACAATGAAAAAACGAATTGTTGCTCATTTTATGAAATTTATGACCTGAAATGTCTGGAAAAAGAAAACGCATTTTTCAGTTCCCAAACCGTGCCTCATCTCGAGATCTCGCCATCACGATAGTCACAGCGAACAGGGCGCAACCGTACATACATGCGGTGAGAATTCCGTTTTGTTCTTGTTGTTTTTCCAGCCAAATCCAGCAATCACTAGTGCAGAAGGTCATGTCTAGTACTTGAGATATTTATGAAACTCAATCGAAAAAGTTTGTGTTTGCTTTCCAATCATCACAAAGTCTTTTCACCATACATACGATGAGAAACGCTGATTATATTTTTATATTCTGTGACGCAACGTCATTACAATTATCTATGATTTGCCCTACCTGTAAACGCTCTGAAACTCAACAAAACGCCATTACCTTTCCCAACATCTCTTTAAGGCCTAACATTGATTCCCAAAACGCTCTGAGTTAAAAAAAAACTAATTCCAGGTCCTCGGCAGTCTCTCGGATGCCTACGGCTCCTCTCTTCCTCCAGTCACTCTGTGCTGTGTCGAATCACAGAGTTATGAGGAGATTGACCAGTTGAGGAAGGAGGGCTGGAGCGTAGCTGATGTCAACAGTTAGTAACCATTGTTGAATAGTGCTTTCATCAAATAGCAAAAGAAATGGGTTCGAAATACTAATGAGTCGGAACCCTACAAATGACTAGCTGAAATTACTATTTTAGTCAAAAATATGCTGTAGACGTAGTTCTGCATCAATCCTTTTATTCCTATCTATAACTGATGAAACTCAACCAAATTTAGCTCAACATATCGGCTCTGCACGGATGTCGTGGCCCGATGAGATTATCATGGTCCGTTCAGGTTATCGTGGCTCGCTCAGATAATCTCATCGGGCTACGATATCCGTACAGAGCCAAAAATATCTTCATTGCAGAAGACCAGTCCTTCAACACCACCTTCATCTCGCAACGGATCGCCAAGGAGACGGCGGACTACTGGAAGTGCCTGAATCTGACAAGGAACAGTGAGGCGAGGTGGGATTTTTTGATCAATTTTCAAATCAGAGCATTTTGTTTTTTTTTGCAAGGGGAATCAGAGTTGGACGGCGCTATATCTGTTGAGCAACGAGGCGAGATGAGGTGTTTGATTAACAGGTGGAATTTAAATCGAATGTCAACAATTAGGACTCATATCCACTATTGTATCTGTATTTCATGTGGTGTATTCCGAGAAAATGAGCACCGCTCAATTCATTAGCTTATGGGTCACAATAGTTGGGGTCCAGTAGTGCTTCACTTCACTTGGACATCATGATGGCGATGAAATCTGCAATAATATTTATATTTTCGAAACATAGATCAAAGATCAAGTTACCTTCGAAGACAATCTTGCCGCTGCCGTCGCTGTCGACGGCGGCCATCATGTCGGCGATCTGGAGAGATCAAAGATCAAAGATCATTACCGTAACCTGACTACCGTATTCGGTTCGGTAGGTCAAACTCCTCACCTCCTCATCATCCAGCGTCTCTCCCATGGTGGAGAGGACGGCGCGCAGGTCCGCCACGTCCATGAAGCCCTTGCCCTCCTTGTCGAAGATCTGACATACCGAACTGGTTACGGTACCTACCGCACAGCATTCTGCCCCGACAGATAAGGGTGGGCGGGCTCCAGTAATTTGCAGTCTGATCATTTAACTGTGAGGGGGGATCAGACTCGCTAATCGATGCAAATGACATCGACCCCCTCGTCCCTCCCCCATTACTTTTGCATAGACTAGAGAGAGTTTTGAATTAGGCGGGGAAATTTGCAGTTCTTTCGTTTCGAGATTTGCGCGGGAACTATTTTCTTCCCCGTCTACCCTTTTCTGGAGAGAACAAAGGGGATCAGAACGCTGTGTACCGTAACCCGCAGCCGCAGTAACTACGGTATCGATTCCTTGCTACAGTATCCTACCGTACCCTGCCTACAGTATCATATCAGATTACCGTACCCCACTACCGTAACCCGCGTACCGTACCCTGAATGCGTCGCGCAGCTCCCGTTCCGGGTCCTCGGCCTCCTTGTGCGACTGCAGCAGCGCCAGGAATCCCTCGAAGTCGACCGAGCCCTTGCCTGAAGACTACGGTAGTCAGGGTACGGTAGGTTACGGTAACGGACGTAGTCTATGCTGCAGTCCGGGGTACTGTAACATGGCGAGAACGGTAGCTCGGGGTACCGTAGCCCACGGTACCGTACCTTCGGTGTCGACCAGACGCACCAGGTCGGCGACCTCGGCCTCGGTCGGGTTGGCGCCCAGCTGGCGCATCACCTGAGGGTACGGTAGGGTTACGGTAATCGATTGGGTACTGTAGCTTTTGGGTACGGTAGCTACAGTACACTAATCAGTTATCGATTACCTTGCCGATGTCGGCGCTGGAGATGAGGCCGTCGCCGTCGGCGTCAAACAGCGCGAACGCCTCCTGGAACGATTATCGAAAATCATGGGGTACTGTAGGGTTAAGATACGGTAGTCGATAGTTCGGTAGGTCAGACTACCGTAATCAGTTCGGTAGGTCAGATTCATACCTTGAGCTCGGCAACGTTGCCGGTGAGAGAGACGAAGGAAGCCATGGCGACCGTGCGCGATGGGAGAAAGGGAAGAGAGTGAGGAGGGAGAGAGGATGGGATGAGAAAGGGACTAAACTAATTGGAGATTGATGAAAATGCGTTATGCAAATGAAATTGATAAGTGCATTGTAGTTTGTAAGGCACATAAATGCTCGATTGACAGTATTTGGCACCAGAAAACGCGACAGTGGCATGGGTACCCGGATGTCATAACAGTCGGAAATCAAAGATGAATCCGTTTTCTCAACGCTGACGACCCCTTTGCAGGTATACTTTGCTGCTCGAAGACGACATCTTCGTGCATGAGCGATTCCGAAGAATGGTGCAGTCGCTGATCTACCAGGTTTATCGATTTTCGAAAATATTTTTCTTTTTCGAATAGGTTTCACAGAGTTCATAACAGTAAATTCATGAGGTTGCAAATGATTTCACTGCATCCTGTGGCAAAAAACTAAGATTACAAAGGTTTAGGAAGAAAGCAATAGAGACGTTGAATACAGAGGGTACCTTATCCGGCCCTTCAAGGCTGTAATAATGCCGTGTTGTACTGTGGGATAGAGAATTCGATTGTAGATGGACACCACCTCTTCCCCTGTTGACTACGCGAAGCTGTACCACATCAATCGGTTGCGACACATCTCGAGCATGCCACAGGTAAATCTACTATAGTAAATACTTAAAGACTGATAATCACGAAAAATCATACGTAGAGAACACTTTTTTTATTCAAATGAAGCCTAACAATTTTTAAATGATTTTAAAACTAATTAATTAATTATTTTCAGATCATTGCCTTCTCCCTCCTCCTGTCCTCCCTTATTCACTGGTGGCTCGCTCCTCGGCCCGTGCTCACTCTCATTGGCTATCTCATCCTGCTGATTCATCTGAATAATCAGGGCAATTTGGTGAGTTCATTTCAAGAGTTATGGGGGATTCATAGTCGACAAAAGCTGATGGATCACTCTCGTCATTCGTCGCACTGACTCGCCAGTTGACTGGACGAGATACTGCGTAGAATGAAGAGAGTGACCCATCAGCTTTTGTCGACTATGAAGGGGCATTAGGAATGCGTTTCACTCTGTCTGTAAATGGCCGATGAATCGAATTTTGACAATAATTAGTCGTTTTTTCCTTTGAATAATAAATTCCAGTTCCCCGCCGACCTTCGCTACACCATCACCGACTCTGTCTACCTAACGATGAGCGAGTCCTGCTGCACGCCGGCGGGTTTGTTGTTGTTGTTGTTGTTGTTGTTGTTGTTTTCGAAAATATTATGGCATGCTTTTCCAGTCTTCTTCCGTACCTCTTCCATTCCTGCCATTGTCGATTCACTCAGTCTGGAGAAGTCGTTTGCTGGGCATGCGAAGGATCATATTCTGGACGAAAGTGTACGTATTTTGGGCATTTTACAGGATCTATTCATACAATTAGCACTATTAAAGTAGAAAAACCACTAGAAAAAGGAGAGAAATGTGCAATTTTAGAGCTTCGTGGGCCGCGAAACGGACTTCAATCTGGTCTCTCACATTGGCCTGATTTCATCGTTGAGGAGGAATCAGCTCTGATAAACTTCCTTCGATACTAAATATAGAATGATTCATAGATAACACTTCCGCTAGGTTCCAATAGATGCGTGGATTGTTATTATTTTAATATTTTATCCATAGAAACTCAGTTATGTGGCCATGTTACGTTTCTGTTGCTCCATTCCCATCGATCTCTCTGTAATTCTCGGGTTATCATGCCCACCGGTAATTTTCTACTGTGATTCAACCATTCCGCTGACATTTCATACCGATTCTGGTCGATAAATGTTTTTATTCAGTTGAGTTTCAGAGGCAATACAAAGGCGAAAGCTGTTGAATACAATAGATTTATTAGTCATTGGATAAATAATCAAAATACGATGCAATTTTGAATCAGGAAGTACCTTGCCTGACTCATCCCTAGAATCGTACAATTGACTCATCCGCTAGTCACAAATTCCTCCAGGAAAACTCACAAGTCAAACACGCAAACAGTCCGACACTGAAACATGCCTCGGGCAATGAAAGGACCCTCTGTCCACTCCCTCTCCATCCAGGTCACTGTCTAAACGGTCAGAGAAGCGAAATAGTATGGAGAATAAGGAGGGCACCTTTGAATGACCATCCCTGTCCATTGTTGCATCCAGAAGGGTCTGAGAGGCATTAAACCTCGCTTTATAAGCATCGGATCTCCTGATTCTTCCTCATTTCCTTCTCTACTTCCACAATGATCCCCTCACTGATCGCTCTTCTCTTGGTTACGAGGACAGCCTATGGGTGTGGTGCCGGAGGTGAGTTATTTTCGAAAATCTCTTCTATTTTCGAAAATCAACATATAAATTAATAAAAAATTCAAGGAATCGGCGGCAACGACTACGAGATCATCCAGGACCCGGTGTTCAACATGGACATCTCGCCGCCCGTGGGGTGGACCTACTTCCCGGCTCCGGTTCGTTGCTGATTTTTCAGCATTTTTAGGCATTTTTGTTCGAAAGGCTTTTTTAAAGCTCCAATTAGTAAAATAATCAGTTTGTTATGCTATTCTAACGAATCTATTGCAGACAGCAGCAGCCACCGCAGCCCTGCTCTTCGCTGGACAATCGAACGACACGGCGCAGGCCAAGATGCGCGCGGACACTGAGATTATGGCGGCGGTATGGTCCTTTGATCTTTCCATCATCATCCTCAATTTCGAAAATACATCTAATAATTAATTAACTATTTGCAGATGCTCGAGGCGATGCTGGACGCGAATCTTCCCATCACCAGCAATGTCCAGGTAGGGAGCCGGAACCAGAATTCAGATCCGGAGCCGTAAACTATTTGCAGGTCACGAACACCTACCAGCCGGAGCAGTTCGCCAATGTGGGCACGGCTGCGACGGCTGACATGACGTACGCTTATTTTTGCAGTTTTATTTTTCAAAGAAAAGGTTTCGAATATGCTTCACAATTTCAACAAAATGTACTAATCTGCAATAGAGGCAGTGACGTTTTTCCTTTCTTCTTCAATAAATAGAAAAAATTGCAGCTACGGCCGCCTCGAGGGCGGCGCGATCACTGGCATCTCCAAGGTATTATTAATTAATTGCGCTAATTAATAAATATTAATTAATTACTAATTAGGGAGGCACAGTCGTCCCGCCCATCTACACTCCCTACATGAAGTCGGTGGACGTGACAGTAAGGAATGTGCAAACTACAAGGTTGGAGGCTTCTAGAGATCAAAGATCAACTTCCCTTTTTTTAGATACACCTGGAACCTGGTCAAGAACAATTTCCTGCAGAAGATGGCCCTGAAATACAATGCGAAATTTCATGGAGAAGTCACCGTCAATCGATTTTGAACCTTTAGATCCGTTTGATTATTAATATTTTCCATTTTTGTTGTCTTTCATCATTATTAAGCCATGTGTAGTGTGTTCTCAATGTCTGTAATAAAGTTTGTGACTGTGTCAATACTCGGAGCTAGAGGCGATGCCTGAAAGGAAAGATAACAGTAGTGAGCAAACATACTGGAAAATGTCACAATGAAACATTGTCACTGTGTGTATCCAATGGTGTTGGATAAAGTGATAGTTCCTAAGATTTTCTTCATGCTTTCGATTCCGTCTTCCCTGTTAAACTCATTGTTGCAAAAATTGTAGGCTGGTTCAGATACACTGGCTAAATATTGGATCGATTTAAGAGTGAGGCACAATCGACATGGTAGATGTACAAATCCAGCACAAACCACGACATGTCTGAAATATCAACTCCTCTCCAGTAATATGAATCAAGTGCTAAGAGTGCTGAAAACAGCCGAGGAACAATACCTACCGTGTTAAATTTCTAATGTTTGCACCGACCAGATAAAGCGTTGAGAATAAGGAATTTTAGGTTTTGAAAGTTCCGCAAAAAGGAATCAAAACACCCAAAAATCCATCGCCCTCCTAATCTTCTGTGCTTATATCGCCATCTCCAGAAAATGATCTCCGAAATGCGCATTCATGCCCAGCTGTAGTGCCCGAGCCAGTGACTTTCTTGGCAGACCCATGTTTGGGCGCATGTCTCAGGATAAAGGAATCGTACAGTCGAAGGCACACAATGCAGAAACATCCCTTTGATCATTCCCTTCGGTCATTTTTAGCCTGTGGGCATTGTTGCATGTTCTATGGGACCTCCTATGGACGGAAAGCGGTATAAGAGTGCAAAGTCATTGAATAGAAGCATCACTCCTACAATGCTAGACTCACTTGTGCTCTCCTCTCTCCTCGTTGGATTGGCTTCGGCATGTGGCGCAGGAGGTTCGTTTTTAGATATTTTTTTCACAATTTCGCCGTGAACTATCATCCACATTCGTATATATCCCCGTTTAAAGCACGAATGAAACTCAACCCAGGATTTACAAGGTTTCGATAATAGTTAAATCAAATCAATAACTAAATAATCAACTTAGTAGGAGGCAGCAACGACTACGAAATCATCCAAGACCCGGTATTCAACATGGACATATCGCCGCCTGTTGGATGGACTTACTTTCCGCCACCGGTGAGCCATGTTTAGGGACTGAATGAGCGCACTCTCTCATTTTCCCCTACTCTATCGCCCTCTCTGACCCTTTTTTCGAAAAAAACTAACATTTTCTTACAGACCGCAGCAGGCACAGCAGCTATGTTCTTCGTAGGGCAATCGAACGACACGATCACTGCCAAGATGCGGGCGGACACTGAAATTACAGCGGCGGTAGGCCCTTTGATCTTTGAAAAAACAATAACAACACAACAATAATAACGCTATTTGCAGATGATCGAAGCTATGGTGGCTGCGCAATTGCCCGTGTATAATGTTCAGGTACGCGAAAAGGATAGCTAGATAGGAATCAAAAATGAGAAATTGCAGATCACAAACAATTATCAACCTGATGACATCACGAACCCGGCCGCACTCACTACTGGAGTCGCCGGGCCCACGTAAATATTATTAATTAATAATTTAATTAATTGCATATATAAATATTAAATATTAAAGATACGGCAAGCTCGAGGGCGGTGCGATCACGGGCATCTATACCGGCACTGGAATGATAATCTACACAGCCTATCTCAAATCTGTCGATGTGACTATAAGGAATGCACAGACTACGAGGTTTTTTTTGTATATTTTCGAAAATAATTAAACAAATTCATTTTAGATACACCTGGAACCTGGTCAAGAACAATTTCCTGCAAAAGATGGCGTTGAATTACAATGCGAAATTCACCGGCGACATAACGGTCAATCGATTTTGAAGCCGTCCTGGATCCATTTGACTATTGATCTTTGATCTCTTTGCTTTTCGTTTTCTTTCCGCTGTGTCCGGCCATGGGCTGTAATAAAGTATTCGCGATTGTCAACAGTTGTTGTACGTTACGAAAGGCGTTTGTGTGCAAAAGTACAACATTCTGACAGTCCAAAATGAAGATGGGCAGCTCTTGGTTACACTTTACTCTTCTCTACCCATTTATAATGACTTGGAAAACAGTACGGACCCGATGGTTGCTCAAGGGGAATGAGGAGAATAGCGTGACCCAGCTGGGATATTCTTGTACAATACCTGGTGCAAGAGCGCCCTGCAGCACTCTTTCTAGTGAAAAGGTAGAGTCGAGAAACTTTGCCATTCAAAACCAATATTTTTGTTGTTTTTAATTCGTATAGGATCTCAAGGACACATTGCTGCATTAGATAAAGCTCAAAAATGAAAAGGCTGTGAAACCTATTCGAAATTCATCAAAAGGACGTATTTTCATATTTTCGAAACGCAAATTATGTTCCAACTGCCACTAAACCACTCACCTCAATGCTTCCTGCCTCCGTCCGGTCGAGAAGGGAAGAGACGGCTGTTTTTATTTCGACCCATCGTAGAAAGTAAAGGTAGCAGCAATTCACCACCGCGCCGACCCGACCCGCTCTCCCTTCCTCCTTATATCCCCATCCCAGTATCTGATCATTGGACCATCTAATTCATTCAATTCAGCCTAGATTCTCGCCCAACAATCACTGTTACTTTTCGATCCTGATCATCTTTCAGGCGGTACTGACCGCAGTTTCAATGCGTCTCTTCATTCAGGACGCTATCTCACCGGTCAGAGCAGCGAGAGAGCGTGCGAAATGGAGAGAGTTCGTTCTGATAACTCAAATAGTGACCCAAACACTCGCTTGGTTCCGATGCTCCCAGGGTATACAATCACCCTGGGGCGAGGGAGCGCAGAGAATGCAGAGAGCCAAGCTCAGTGGTCATTTCCGTACACATATCTATTGTCGAGTCGCCTCGGATGTTACTATAAGAGCGCTGGAAAATCTTCTGGGTCTACAGCCATCAAGAATCGTCGACATGTTCGTTTCCCTCGTTCTCGTCTCAATTTTCGCCAGGAAGGCTTCGGGCTGCGGCGCAGGAGGTTTGCTTTGTCTCTAATTTAAGATAAATTGAAGATTTATTTCGAAAATAATTAATTAATCTCAGGCAGCAACACCGACTACCAGCTCATTCAGGACCCGGTGTTCGCCATGGACATATCGCCACCGGTTGGGTGGACGTACTTCCCGCCTGCGGTGCGTTTCCTTGCACACTAGAACTGGGCTCCGTCGAAATATTTCTACAGCAAGGGGAAGCAAAGCATAACGTGGCAAACATTTTGAATTGTTTTCCCCCAAAGAAAGGCTGACAAATCATTGCTTTAACGTCAAAATCTGGATAATAATAATGCGTTGAAACCTATTCGAAGACTTCTAAGCCGGCACCGCCGCGCTTTTTTTCTATAGCATGCACGGCTATTGCAATAATATGACCCTTGCACTGTCTTCATTTAGCACAATCTCTCGCCTTCTGCCGAATACTTTTCCGTCAAAAATAGTGAATTCTTGCAGGCAGCAGCCGGCACTGCAGCCCTTTTCTTCGTCGGGCAGTCCAATGACACGACGACTGCGAAGATGCGAGCAGATACTGAGATAATGGCGGCGGTATGGCCCTTTGATCTTTCGTTTCCGAACTTAAATCGTTCATCTCTGATGCAGATTCCACCTAAATATCTGGATCCTCTAACGAAATTAAGCTACCCTTTAGAGTAGTTGTAGAAATAATTTCAAAAATATTTTTAGATGATCGAGGCCATGGTAGAAGCGCAGCTGCCAGTCACCAATGTTGTGGTTAGTTTCATTTTTCATTCATCGATCGATAACCTAGTATACCGTAATCCCACCGTACTCAGATCACCGATAACTACCAACCCGACGCCATTAGCAATGCGGGCATGCTGACTACTGGAGTCGCGGGAGCAGTGTAATGATTTGTTTTTGATTAATTAATTCTTAATTAGTTAATTAATTAAATAATTAATTAATTCACAGCTACGGCCAGCTCGCTGGAGGCGCAATCACGGGTACTTACACGGGTACGGGAACGATCGCTTACTTGCCCTACGCCAAGATGGTGGACGTGACTGTGAGGAACGCGGTTACGACGAGGTACGGTAATGATACTGTAGAGGGGTACTGTAGCTCGATTTAAATCGATATTAGTGATGGGAATAGCTAGAGCATTGTTTTATGTTGTACCGAATTGTGTCCACATCATAGCGAAAGGTGCCGCAGGCTCTTAAACTTTCGATTTTCGTCACATAGTTATCGCGGCGTAATATCCCCTAGTTATCGCCAAGCATCTGACTCGGCGCCTGAATCTCGTTAGCGCTGTTTGGAAGCAAGAAACACGTGGTCAATCAGGAGCTTAGTTATAGCAACTCGAGTGGTCTCATGTAATGAGTTTGCGACTGGACGCTATGCGAAACCTGATCGTGGGGTTGATGACTTCGCAAGTAATCGTCCCTTCGTTTCGCGTACTCTCTCACCGACAAGATAAGATAGAGTGCAGAATGAAGAGACGATCACCCGTATTTCGAACTCTACTTGCTGTGTCTGGAAGAGATAGTATACAAAGATACAAAAGAGTAATTGCAGGCTGATCTGGAACCAGGTCAAGAACAATTTCCTGCAAAAGATGGCACTGAACTACAATGCGAAATTTACTGGAGATATCACCGTCAACACTTTCTAATGTCGTTCATTTTTTCTGTTGCATGTGCGTTGTCGTCGCTGTCTTTCCCTTTGTATTTCATGCCCTGCTTGACTGCCACTAATAAATGCTTGTCTTCATCTTTGAGACTAAGAAAAATCGTTTATGAAAATCGAGAGTTAAATCTTCTTACCACGAACGATTCGCCGGACAAAGGCGATAGAGCGCGGAAATTGCTTGAGAGAATGATCTGGTTTTGCTTTATTGTACACAGTTTCGAAAAGGGATCGACCAAAGATGTGAGAACTAAGTTACTAGGTAGCCATGTGTTTCTTGCTTCTATGCAGTGCTAATTATTGAACGGTGTAACGAGATTCCGAGGCAACTGCCAAGCCATAATCCCTCCCCCCCAATCACTTCCCCATCACCTCTTCTTCCATCACTTCCCCATGAGAGTCACTTCATGAATATCACCTTAATATCAATAATTATTTGTCTCGTTGCGCCCTCGGGCGTAGATAAAATATATAAATATATAAACGTCGATAACTTGGACCCCGATATGTGCCCCGATATGGAAAATATATGAGATTGTGAACATTTTTCTATAGTGTACACACAATCCGGTACAATCCGCTTCTGATCAATGTAATCATGTATTTATCTTTATCACTATCGACAATCTCGACAATATTGATCAAATTGCTGGGAGTTTCACATGATTGAGCACGTTTTCTCTGCAATCAGATGTAGAGATGTTGAAATGGAGAGGATAAACCTACGCCGTCCATGGTATCTGGGACTTCGAACGAGTCTCTTGGGCTGTGCGAGAGTCAGCACGAGGATTGAAGAGAGAACAGTAAAGACGACAACGAGTTTCATCTATTTTTTCGAAACCGGTTTGACTCCAGAAGAAAAAAGTTTGCAGTAGGTAAACAGTTTGGTAAATAGAACAGCGTAGTAGAGAGAACATTCTGTGTATATTGCCTGTCGTTGAGTAAATATAAGCGAGTTCCAGATGCTATTGACATCTCTGATTGTGAATAGGACGTGTCCAACATTAAACAAGTAAGCCAACGGAAGATAAATGATCAGAGAACTCGTAATAAAAAGCAATAGCACATCGAAAGATTTCCAATTCTCCAAACCTTCGTCTGACCATCGAGGGATGAAGTTTCAATCATTTTGGCGATTTTTAATATTCCTATCAAATCATCTACTAAAGCAATGGCCTTTCTATGCTACGTCGTTGCCTTTTGCTATTACCTCTGCTGGTCTCAGCAGTCTCTAATAAACTTTGATTTATCGTCCTTCCCTTTGCTCTGTCGTTTTATCCTTTTCGTATAGTAGCCTTCTGAGTCACGTACGTATACAGATCAGGCTTGACTTTTTTTTTGATTTTTTTTCGAATTTTGTTTTTTCCAACATTCGAAAAGCTGAGAATCACGTGGTTTACCGCTCTTTGATCAGGGTGATTCCTACGTGTGATTGCCCTAATTAGGCCTCATTCATAAATTCTTCCCTGATATCCGCCGAGAAACCTTCTGCTTTATCGTGCACTTCTGTTTCCTCTTCCTTCAGAACGAGCTCAGATGTCATAAGCCATCAAATTTTATCGCGCTCGCTCCACCCGCTCATTCAATTCGATCGCGTTTTCTCCTGCGGAGCGAGAATTTACGCCCGGAAGGTTTTAGTTTTGTCTTCCGCGAGCAGGCGCTATGACGGAGGTTTGCTCAAGAATACCTACGGAAACAGTTAGTTTTTCCATTTTCAAAGAATTAAAATTATGCCATCCTGCCTCATTTTTCTCCTTATCCAGGGCGACACACTAATCTACCATCTCTACCTCTGGGAGGGGCTCTTCATCATTGTTTTTAATGCCCTGTTGATGATTATTATCTTGAAAGAGTGGGTTAGGAGTTGGTTTTCGACATTCAATAATGATTTCAGGGAGAAATTAAGAGCCCAGAAAGAGTGCTCGCTCTACGCCGGTTGCCTCGTATTCGAGGTCCTTTTCGGTGTGACCTACTCGGTGGCTGGCGCCTATCGATTGGCCGTGCACTACAGTAACGACTGTGAGTTTGTTGGGTAGTTCGCTGTGTCAGATTGATGACTCGATTCAGACTACCCGATGAATACTGCGTTCGGATGCCTGATTCAGCCTCATGTGATCATGTTTGTCTATATCACACCGTGTGTCGGTAATTATGAATGTATTTTCGAAAAAAATATTAAAAACATCGCAGGGTTCCTCGTCTTCATCATTTCTCTGGATAGATTCATTAGCGTCTTTCTGCCGACAAAGTACATGATGTTCTCGCATCGATACGGTAATCAGACGATTGGAAAATCGTTAACTGACATTATTTTAGTGTTCATGATGTTTCTATTGGTTGTATTGATGCCTTTGCCTTTTCTGGCAGCAAGTTTCGGCACGAGTGCTCAGTTGACGAGTGTTCCGGTGAGTAATGATTGAATTATCAAATGATTAGTACACACGTTTTGGTTCAGAAATCTTTAACTAGTTTTGTGAAACATTCGTTGAGTAATCCTGATTTGTCATCCCAATTAATTTTCCGATTTCCCATCACATAACCGGGAATGGAATTGACGTGCTTCCATTGGTTTTGCTTTTAGACATTTTCTCTATGATTTGAGCTTGAAATTGCACATTTGCAGTCAATAACCGAGTGCGCTCTCAACACGGCTCTCACCGAGGAGGTGTACACCACCTTGAGAGCTACTCGAGTGGTCTTCTCCCTTCTCGGAGCCCTACTCTACATCCCAATTATCATTAGGATACGAATGGTGAGCATCTTGATAACTTGTTAGAGCCGGAAAAAAGATGTGACATTAATTATGAATCTCTGATAATAAATAGATGAATAATAAGTACAGAGAACTACCATGATTCAAGTGCGCACCATAGGCGTCGGTAACAAGTTGAAGGTGTGTTGCGACCCTGATTCTACCGTATATTGTGCAGCACAGAGGGAGTCGAGACTTGAAGTACTTGTGAAACATATTTCATCACTCTTCTTCTTCTATTCCTTGCAACGAGCTCCGGACTATCAGATGCCTGCCTTTTCCATGAATACCTCCACCTTCATGAATTCCATGTTCTCACAGTGTAATGGAGGAAAGCAGACCAACTACATGATACATTTCCCACACCTCTTCACCTATTCATTCACAATTTCACTTCTAATTAATTATCTAATTAATAAATTACCACTAATTAATAATTTCTAGTTCTGCGCCAACTCCTCCCGTCGGATCCTCCGCACCACCATGACTGTCCTCCTCATCTCCCTCTCTACTCTCTCGCTGTACACCATCCCCGACATCGTCCTGCTAGTCAACCCCCACTTCCCGTCCAAGTTCTTCTATGTGGCCAATCTGAACAAGGCGAGTTTCAGGTTAAATATCCATAGGGCTAAATGGATTGTATTTAGTCACTCGTGAAGGTTGAAAAGAAAAAATATTGAATTCGAGCTGCTTTCTGCACTCTTGAACTTCCTCACGAGAAATTACGTGGCTATTTCCGCGTGCGTTGCGTCAAACATCGCGAATTGCACTGAAGTGGGCAATTAGAGAACCATAAATGGAAATGAGATGAAAGGAGCTAGCAAAGTTCACGGTCAAAGCGATAACTTTAAATGCGAAATCATGTTAATATTAATAAAATATATTTCAGGGTGTCGTCAACGTATTCATCTTTCTGCTCACTCAACGGACGATTAGGGACGCGGTTTTTCAGGTGAGTTTATTTCATTGCTCACCTTCACAATACTTTGCTACTCCAATCTGTTTTTTCAAGAGCATTATATTCGAAAATCCCACAATTTTAGGTCCTGCGAAGAAAGCGACGCCAGCACGTGCCCAGCACTGTCAGTTGGAAGAACGGACTGGCCAGGCCGGAGAGCGGACAGAGTAAAAAGAAGGATGGGGGGGGATAAATGAAGTTCTATGAATCTTTGATCTTCACACTGTTGATTTTTTCCACTACTATGGCAGCAAGCACTATCTGTATCTTCAATGTGGTGCACTTATCATTGAGGTGAATACATCTAGGAAACAGCAAAAAGGAGGGGGGGGGTTGAATGAATTTGACGTGGTTTAACAACAAAACGACCTACAATCGACATCCCACGTGAACACCCCGTATTATCAAACGTGTGAAGCATATTCATTTGAAATATTCATTCGATATAAAATCGGAGCAATGTAATTGTTTCACAATTGGATGAATCACCAAGGAATCTGCTCTCCGTTATATCTGTAGTAGAGTCCATTGTTTTCTTCTGATAGTTCAAGAATTAGCTTGGCGAGTGGAACGGTAGACTCCTCGAGCTGCAAAAATGGCGGATAACTTGTTTGAAAGCTCCAATTCACCCAAGATTGCTTACAAAATCCTCACCGTCAACATGCCCGCCTCCGTCCCCATATCCGTCTTCACCCAGCCCGGACAGAAGACTGTCGCCCTTAATTAGGCAATTAATTAGATGATTAATCAATTAATAATAAACCTGATCCCGTCCTCCTTCCACTCAATGGCGAGCTTGCGCGTGAGCATGTTCAGGGCGGCCTGAATTGGTCTTTGATCTTTGCAGAATGTAATGACCCTCATGCTATTAGATTCGCGTCCCGTTTTGGTGCCCCAATAAGTTCCGCAAAAGCATAAATTACCTTGCTGATCGAGTAGAGTGCAGTAGGCATGGGCGTGATCATCTGAGGCGCGAGCTCGAGCGAACCTTGAAAGTTTAACAGTCAATGTATGTTTTCTACGGCACTCCTCTTGAAATCGTTTCGAATTAAACCGTCAGAGACCTCATATTGCTGTGAAACGTAAATGAATCCAGAAAACAGTGATTTTAAAATTCGAACCCATCGTTGATGAAATATTGGCGACCTGCGCGCTGCTTTTCTTGTCTGCAGCCTTTTTGAGTAGATCGTGGAATTTCTAAAAGTCTTGCTCCATTTTCTGCCCTAATATCCTCAAGTTCTCACCAAAGTGAGCATGAGCGGCGCCACAGTGTTCACTTCTAGCTGCTCGAGTACGGTGGCTTTGGGTAGGTCAGCATCCAGCTTGGCTTGAAGCAGAATCCCGGCGTTGTTAACGAGAAAGTCGAGCCCGTTGTCGCCGACGATTGAGGCTACCTGAGACAGCAGGACTTACAACAGCAAAAATGTGGATTATCACCTCTTCGACAGCCTTCTGAATCGACGTCTCGTCAACTGCTTCCAACTGGACGAGATGTAGCTTGGGGCTGGCGATGGATTTGAGGGCCTAAAAACCTTATTACTTTATTTTAAATTCAGAGTTACTGATGTGTGAAACAATATCAAAGTCAGAACTGTCAGAACTTAAAATAATCGTGAAACTCCTTGACATTCACTGAAGTTCACTCGCCTCTGCCTTCTCTACATTCCTCGCCGTCGCAATTACAATGCCGACTGATGGTTCCAGCACCAGCTGGCGAATCAGACCCAAACCGATGCCGCGATTGGCCCCAGTGACCAGGATTGACACCATAAGCTCGAAATCGAATAAAATTGACCGCAAATAGTGGGAAAATCGTGTTATTTCTGCGCACAGGCATTTTATAGGAAGATAGGTCACTGTGTACTCGGGGAGTTCTCCCTCCACTACACGCACCCGCAAGAACACTTCACTAATCTCTATGTTGTTTTGTATCAGCACACTTCTTCCTCTCTCTCTGTGCCGCAGTCTCTCGCTCTCTCTAACTGAAGATTTGTTACCTGGTCGTTTTTAATCCGTTCGCGCGCGCGAAAATAACTAGAAAGCACAGCCTGCGCATGGAAATGGGAGGGATCTCTGTATCGAAAATGGCGAATATTGAACGGGCGATCATAGATATGAGATACGATATGATTATCTGTGCTCGAATTCCCGATTATCTGTTTTTATCGTGCAACTCACCTGAATACGAGTAAATTCGATTCTTTATCAACGATAATTGCACTGCAATTTGCAACACAGCCTGATGTATTTGGATAATTGATTGCCATTTTATCATAATTTTATCTCCTCAAAACAGCCGCTCTCATCATTCCGTCCACGACGTGCACATCATACGCGGTGATGAACGTGATTTGGCGGCGGGTCCTGAACGGAAGATTACCGTATCTACCGTATCGGGTACCGTACCTGTCCACTCCCCTCTCGTTCGTCGGCTCATCAGGATGCAGCTGATCTATCCAGTCGACCATTACTTGGCCCCTGCGAATAATTTATAAGATATTTATTTCAATAAAGACAAGGGGTACGAAGCATTGAGACAGGGGCAACGGCAGAAACTAACAACGGTCAGTGAAACTCAACATCGAAATTTTACATCACATCATACCTCGTGTACCTTCCCGCCAGCTCCACTTCTACTCTCAACTTCATGGAATTTTTTATTACTCGCTCCGGATCGATAGCAGCCGCCACAGCGATCTCATCACAGTAGGCGTACTGTCTGCGATGGTTATTGATTAGTCAGTTTGCAATCGGCTACCGTAGCCTACCGTACCTGCCGCGTTTCGCCAGGCGCTTTCTGCCTACGCTGGTCGCAGTGGCGAGAAAATTGGACAGAGGCGTACCCAGTTTGAGATGAGCCTCGAAATCGACTTCCTGGATAGATGAATAAGTTATTTTCTGATTTTTTTCCGCTAATGGGTTGAGTTTCACACTGTCTACAAGTTTAAAAAATTAGAGCCGTTGGGAATGAAGATGTCATTTGAGGTGAATAAACATCACTAGAATTCAGTAACTAATATTTCTCAATCTACCTTCTGCAGCTCCTTTCCGGACAGCATCAACTCCCAGGGTACAACTGTAATAGGGCACTCCATTTCGGATAGAACGATAGAGGCGGCTTCTGAATTACATCGGGATAGAGCGGGGGATATTATGTTTTGGCGGATATAAAAGCCAACCTGGATCCCCATGGAAGTTGTACTCAGCAGAGGTGTGCGAGTGGACATTGCCTGTACCTGAAATTTGTTTTTTTTGGTAATTTATTTTGTAATTATATTAAATAAATGAGGATTACAGCGTTTTCTCATTTTTTACCCTCAGTCAAGTTTGACGACTTTGATAATCCGACAGACAGCCTTATCAAGCTCATGATTTGCGCTCTGACTAGCGACGATTAATGCTCCGGCTCTCTAAATTTCCCATGTTTTGTCGTCAGTCAGACGATGCTATAGTCAGACACTACCTTCATATCCTGTACGATAATTATTATAAAAATCAAATAAGGAAGGGCTGATGTAATCCTCTTGATAAGCCCGACCACACTATAGCAGATTCAGTCACACGGTTCTCCCCTATATTTTTATGGGTAGTTTATTAACGATTCAGAATAGGAAAACCATTCTCACCATGGTAGTTCCCTCCCATAATGACCACTCTTGCTGGTTGTTTCTTGAATTCGTCATCCAGTTTCAGTGCTAGAGCGAGATTCGTTAGAGGTCCAATAGCGACGATAGTGACGTTCTCGTGCTCCCTGGAAAGACTTGTTTGCCTGATATGGAACCACCGTTATTACGATAATGATCGCTATTCCAAACAGAAGATTTATCGAATGCAGTCGTCTACACAAACACCATCATTTTTTCTCAGTTAGTCGATCGCTATTAAATACACTAATGTACAGTATACCTGGTGAGCCTGATCAGTGCCTGCGCTGCGTGTTCCGGCTCCCAGCACGAAAAGTCGGAGTCGAGCACCTTTATTGATTTTTGTAACGTACGACAACATCAAATCATCTAATCTTCATCCCATTGCGGGTTATGCAATCGATGAAACTCATTCAATCACGAAAGAATCGCGATATAACACATGTTCAATTAAAAAGAGTACCATTTTCTCGAAATTGTTATTTTATGGCGATTATTGAAGCATGAAAAACCATTTTCGTTCATTTCTTGGTCGTTTCTCCCATTTGGATCCTCGACCGCACTCTTCAGCTGATTACGTGTGAAATGAATTCAATTTCCTTGTTCTTCTTTGTTCGAGAAAAAACCATTTGGAAGACATCGCCCAAATGGTTTTTTTTCCATTCTTGAGAAAAAACCATTTGGACGAGGTTGTCCAAATGGTTTTTTGAATAGTTCAAACAATGTAATAACTTTATCGAATACAGCAAATGAAAAGTGTAAACATATTTGATAATCTTGAAGAATCGGCAGACATGGCAATGGTAACTTGGATCCTTGAAAGCCTTGACGTCGACGAACTGTTTGAGAAGACTAGAAAGGAAATGGAAATATATTAAAATGGAGGACGTCAATTATCATGCTCAAATCAAAGTTACTAGTCAAGGATTTAGCAACAACGTGACAAAAAAAGAGAGAACGAACCAGTCTATCGACGTGCAAAGGCGAGAAATGAGGATATTTCTAATTCGTAATCAATTTTTTCTCTCTTATGAGACGAATCGCGAGAAAATCACCCATTTTCGAGCTCCTTGTGCGATCCGCCAAAAGTTTTTCCTACCGTCCCCCAAAGTTAACCCAAGGTACTTCGAACGATGCTCTTTTAAACTACGCTTCAGGAATTTTGATATCGGGTCTAAATTTCGCAATACGAAAGATCAAAGATCAAGTTTACAACAGGTTTTCGCAAAATGCTCGTCACGGAAATGACCATAACTCGGCTCAAAATAAAGATATTGACTCGATCTAAGTTACATTAGAGAGATAAAAGTTCGGACAACAATTTGAAACACTAAAATACCCTCTGGCCAATGAAAATGCCCTCTGGCCAACGGGTGGGTAACAAGAAGGTGCCACTATGGGGATACCGTTTTGGCCGGCAAATAACTATGTTTTTTTCAAAGTACCTACGCATGTCTAAGAAATCACCAAAAATTAGAAAAATCTGAGAGGGAGAAAAAAATGGGGGCGCACATTTGTCAAAAATGTCAAAAATGAATTTTGGAAACAATCACTTTCACTGCTCTAATTGTATGCATTTGTGCTCAAAGTAATTAAATATTATTAGAAACAGTCAAAAAAATTCATTGGAGCACTTTATAGGCCCATTGAAGGGAGAAAAATCGATATTCTGACCCATGGTGACCAACATTTTAAAAGTGCTCTGAAATAAAGCCCATTCATCTTTCTAGTCTTTTTAAAAGTGCCCTAAGGGTAACTTTTTACATAGAACTCGAAAATCGACCTTAGGAAGTAGTACCATCAAACCCGACCCAGACCCCATGGTACCCACTTCGGAACCACTGGGTATGTGGTACCTCGGGATTTTTTTCTCAAACCTATACATGTGATAGTGAATTTTGTAGATCTCGACGAGATAAACATTTTCTGTGAAGAAAGTTAAGGTCTAACTCTTCTTAGAAAAAAGTTGCATAGGTCCGAAGAATTTCAGAGTGAAATTTTCGGATCGCTGTAAGATCGGATTTTCTACTCAAATCGTTATGTTTTCGATTGGAAATTACTTGACTGATAATAAATAATGTTTTTGAAACGTTTGGGACTTTTTGAGAGAAAAAATATTTTTTTGAAAAAAATCTGAATTTGAAAAAAGTCAAAAAATTCATTTTAGTCCAATCCTCATCAAACTTTCTAGAATTATTATTCTGAATCAGATAAATCATTTCTGACACAAAAATCAATTGTAAGACTCGAAATTCCGATCTTACAGTGATCCGAAAATTTCACTATGAAATTCTTCGGACCTATGCAACTTTTTTCTACGAAGAGTTAGACCTTAACTTTCTTCACAGAAAATGTTTATCTCGCCGAGATCTACAAAATTCACTATCACATGTATAGGTTTGAGAAAAAAATCCCGAGGTACCACATACCCAGTGGTTCCGAAGTGGGTACCATGGGGTCTGGGTCGGGTTTGATGGTACTACTTCCTAAGGTCGATTTTCGAGTTCTACGTAAAAAGTTACCATTAGGGCACTTTTAAAAAGACTAGAAATATGAATGGGCTTTATTTCAGAGCACTTTAAATATGTTGGTCACCATGGCTCAGAATATCGATTTTCTCCTTTTAATGGGCCTGTAAAGTGCTCCAATTAATTTTTTTGACTGTTTCTAATAATATTTAATTACTTTGAGCACAAATGCATACAATTAGAGCAGTGAAAGTGATTGTTTCCAAAATTCATTTTTGACATTTTTGACAAATGTGCGCCCCCATTTTTTTCTCCCTCTCAGATTTTTCTAATTTTTGGTGATTTCTTAGACATACGTAGGTACTTTGAAAAAAACATAGTTATTTGCCAGCCAAAACGGTATCCCCATAGTGGCACCTTCTTGTTACCCACCCGTTGGCCAGGGGGCATTTTCATTGGCCAGAGGGTATTTTAGTGTTTCAAATTGTTGTCCGAACTTTTATCTCTCTAATGCAACTTGGATCGAGTCAATATCTTTATTTTGAACCGAATTATGGTCATTTCCGTGACGAGCATTTTGCGAAAACCTGTTGTATACTTGATCTTTGATCTTTCGTATTGCGAAATTTAGACCCGATATTAAAATTCCTGAAGCGTAGTTTAAAAGAGCATCGTTCGAAGTACCTTGGGTTAACTTTGGGGGACGGTAGGAAAAACTTTTGGAGGATCGCACAGGGGTGGGTGATTCTCTGGCGATCCCTCTCTTATTTTGATCATTCTTCCCTCATCCCTCCTCACGGACTGGTTCGTTCTCTCTTTTTCATCACGTTGTTGCTAAATCCTTGACTAGTAACAGTGATTTGAGCATCATAATTGACGTCCTCAATTTTTATCTATTTCCATTTCCTTTCTAGTCTTCTCAAACAGTTCGTCGACGTCAATTCATCGTAATTTGACGCGTGCATTCAGAAGGACAACAAGGCCATCATACGCATGCTTTCAAGGATCCAAGTTACCATTGCCATGTCTGCCGATTCTTCAAGATTATCAAATATGTTTACACTTTTCATTTGCTGTATTCGATAAAGTTATTACATTGTTTGAACTATTCAAAAAAACCATTTGGACAACCTCGTCCAAATGGTTTTTCTCAAGAATGAAAAAAACCATTCGGGCGATGTCTTCCAAATGGTTTTTTCTCGAACAAAGAAGAACAAGGAAATTGAATTCATTTCACACGTAATCAGCTGAAGAGTGCGGTCGAGGAAAATGGGAGAAACGACCAAGAAATGAACGAAATTGGTTTTTCATGTTTTGATAATCGCCATAAAATAACAATTTCGAGAAAATGGTACTCTTTTTAATTGAACATGTGTTATATCACCTCAGGAAAAGCCCCAGGCTGATCTCCGATCCCGTCTTTTCCGAAGAATGCCGACTCGTCCCAAGGTTTCTCTTCAGTTGGTGTATTTCTGATAATTAGCAATGATAAAAGTGTTATCTTGGAGATAGACTAGACTATTACTTGATCAATTGAGCAGTTGCGCCTTTGAAGATGGGGATGCGTTTCTGAAATGCACAGTCCATAATTTGAAAGGGAGGAGCATTTGGTTATGTTTCAAGTAGCATTGAATTGCAAAACCATGCGGATAATTTGTTCTCAATAGGCTGCACCGTCCGAAAATTATTTTTAAACAAATTTAGCAAAAACCTCCACTCCATTGGCTCTCAACGCCCTTGCAACGTTAGCTGCGGCTTGAACAGAACTCACGCAGCCGTGAATTGTCGTGATGCCCAGAACCTGGATATAGATGTTCTTGAATTGATTATGCTACACAATTTCCCTGATGGAGAATAAGCAATAATGAGAACCTTACTTCAACGTCCGGGTGCTGCAACGCCAGCGATATCGCCCTGATGTCATCTGCAACGCCGTCGCTGTCGATGATCATCTTGATCTTCATGGTGGGTCCCGACCGGAAAATAGGTTACGGTATTTTCGAAAACCTTAAAAAACAACGAAAACGCGTACCTCTCGGCGCCCAGACAGCTGGCGAGTATGATAAATACTACTCCATATCTTATCGCGGCATATCGTACCATCTAATACTGATTAGAGAACGAATCTCCTCAATTCACACACTCTCTTGGTGGTCAGAGAAGCTAGAGAGCGTGCGAAATGATGAGTCGTATGCTGATTATGATCGTTTAATGCAGTAATCTCGTCTGCTGTTCATGCCGAGAGACTACACAAAAGGTGGAGGGCCATTTAAAGATTTCATGTTATCAGATAAGAGATTAAAGGAGAGATATGCGCGATTTGGTCGAGACAGGGCGAGCGAGAAAAGGGAAATGGATATGATTAGTTTCGCTTGATTGATCGTTGAACCAACGCAATAAAGGGAGTTATGCAGCATCGCTTTGTTCATTGTGGTGATTCCACTATTAACAATCGATATTCCACGTGTACACTAACGTCCTCATTTCCCTGTTCCATACGATGATTCACAACGTGTATGAAAGGAGATGCTCGTCTTTCCTAGTGTCCCTCCTTCGCTTTCAATATGTGCGATAAACGGTTGTGGACAGCGAGTAGTTCCGAGAAATTGCAAAACGACATCTTAATTTTGTAATTAATACCGCTCTTTTCTTATTATTAATACCGCTACCAACAATTATCTATATCATTTATTGAGAGGAATGTGTACATTTTCTATACATTTTTCTATACGGAAAATAATCCACAAGCAACAACAACCACATACAATATGCGTTTATTGGGCTATAATTCAGCCGGAGATAAGGTGTTTGCTGTCTTTCAAGTCGCGAGCCTACGCAACGATATGATGAACGACTCTTCTTGTCTTCTAACGACTCCGATAATTGACCCCGGCGTGGAACGAGCTATTGTCAGGTTTCAGCACGTTGTAGGTAGCCTATTGTCCTGTTTCCCATGATCATAGGGGCGTTTTTCCAGGACTTGCAATACTTCCAACTTGCTTGCCAGCAAGCCTGCTGATATGGTTTGACAAAGACACTAGGGGGAAAGGCTACAAGAAATTTGAACTGTCCGTTCTGGTTTGGTGCCCTTATGAAAGCGCAGTCACCGTTTGCATACTACAGCTTGCCTCGATGGCCGTGGAGGCTTGGGTTGCGATTGGAGCGCCCATTTTTCTGCTGAATCATGGCATCATCTACTATGGATCAGATACTGTGCCTTGCGGGATGGGTAGTGCGCTATTTTCGGTAAGACTTACTTGTCCTTGCAGCAAAATTGGCGTTTCAGAGTATATTTGCTGCTTTATTTTTCGAAATTGGCAACACGTATGCGTCGTGCATTTACTACAGGAGAAATGCGAGCGTTTTTTTCAAATTTTTTTACATTATTAATTCCAGGCAATTGTTTGCGATCATACACGTCACAACACAGCTATGGTGCTGGTGCTCCTTCGAGTATACTCGTCCGTGGTCGCCGTTGCCGTCTTCTTCCTCACTCGGAATATGCAGCTACCAAAACAGGTACCAAACAAAACAAAACAAACAAAACAAAACAAAACAAAACAAAACAAAAACAAAAACAAAACAAAAACAAAACAAAACAGGCTTAAAGGGGTATAGGCACGAATATCTGGCTAACTGAGCACTCGATGTGAGATGATGGGTCGTCGTTACTCGATTACACTAAACTCCCAGACCATCACTTTGAGTTCAAACCGAGATATGATCAATTGGCTGTGTACCAAATGACCGTGCGGTGCAGGCAACGAGCGAGAGAGCGTTGCGAAATGGAGAGAGCGCCTCTGGCTAAGGTGACTCTCTCTCGCTTCGTGCCGGTCCCCCTTTAACGCAAAACACAGAGTGATTCTGATACCATTGCAGAATGTATCCCAGGGGCGCTCGGCCGGATGATAACCGACTGAATGAGAACTGAAAAAAATTGTTCGGGCTGTTGAACTTTCTCAGTCGCAATATACCCCACAAATAATTTATCAACAATTCGCAGTTCTCATTCAGTCGGTTATCATCCGACCTAGTCTCAGGAGTTGCAGTGGTTGCAGCAGTACTCGTGCGGTCTTTATGTGAAGTTCAATCAATTCTCAATTGCCTGCACGACTGGTTTGGCGCTCACAACTTCTTGACGTGACATGAGTACGTTTCAGTGATTTTCGGTTCAGGAATCTCCATTGTTCTGTTCATCTACAAGCTGTTCTTTGAGTCCATTCGAGAAGTCAAACACGGAATGAAGCTGTCCAGCGCATCAACTAGAGCGTAAGAACTACCGAGTTCGCGGGAGAATTTTTTTTAATTTATCAAATTCACAGATATCAATCACGAGCGATCAATGTGCTGCTACTCCAGGTACTTGCCACAGCGTTCTGTCCCCCCCCCCTTTGTTCTCCCCAGATGAATACGGGGCTCAATTTTTGAATTGTCCCTTGTTTCCGTAATCGAACGGCAAAACACCTTCGCAATTTGAGATCTCTCAGAAACATATCGCCATTCTCTAGCTCAGATATACAGAATTGCGATATGTTTCAGAATCCTGTTCGAGCTTGCAGTTCGATATGTAATGTGATCACCAATTTCTGTAGAGGTAGAATGCTGTTTTGCATGATCGACAAAGAAATTTGGCTTCATGAATAGTCTCATCAGGTTGCGATTCCTTCCGTTGTTTACGTCATACCGGCGTTCACTGACATGTTTATCTTTATATACGCACAAATTATTGGGATTCGAACAGTCGAACAGCAGCGAGCCGGCAAGTTTTGAGCACACAATCAATATAACTGCTTAATTTTCTCATCATTTGACCGTACTAGCACGTTTGATCGCTCTAGTACAGTGTCGTTCATGATTAGAGTTGTCAAACTGAAGAATCCGCCTCTTCATTTCACGCGCTCTCTCACCGGTCAAGTCGACGAGAGGGCATGCGAGATGAAGAGACGATTTTTTGTCCCTAGTAGATACAGTAGCGCCGGAAAGTAATTGCCCACTTTGTTTTTCCGTTATAACTTTTTAACCAGTGAAGGAATCTGGCTGATTTTTGGAGTGAAGATAGGAAAAGCATTGGGGAATACAGCCGTGACATTGCGGAGTATTGCAATTTTCTAGTTATTGCGTAGTGATGACGCAATCAAATAGCACATTTTCAAAAAATCGTA
>LS557396.1:95832-106766 GCA_900490775.1 Pristionchus maxplancki
GAAGTGAAGTGGGGAGAGAGGAGGCGAGAGGGAGGGAAGCGCTAGTGCGCGAGGGAATGGATCGATACGAGACGTAAACAAGAGAGACAGAGAGGTCAATCTCTGATCTACTCCGATTTGGCACGTAGGCGCGGAGAGTGGAGTTTGATCATGGATGGGAAAGGAAGAAAAGAGTAGCAATTTGTGAAAGTTGCTACACATGTGGCTATGAATGCGATTGGCGCAATATCGGTGCTAATATCGATATATTTGATCTATTTGATCAAATTCAAGACACCGTTGGCATCGAGACAGTACAGGATCGGCTTGATTGTTCTGCAGGTAAAATGAGGACAAAATATGACGTCACTGAAATATTACAGCTCTGTTTCCTTCTCTTCGATCTCCATTGGTGCTTTCTGTTCGTTCCGCTACTAACGTTGCCGTACTTTGCCATCTACTGTACCGGTTTATTGTGTACGACGGTCAAAGTAGACATACACTTGCATATGGTTCATTTATTTATTTCAATTCGGAGAAATATAAGTTTTAATCAGATTTTCATGCTCCTAATGGCGATAGAGACCTTCGCTTGGTTTTTCATTTGCATGCTACAGAGACATCAAGTAATATTTATTTATTTTATTGCTTTTAAATGTTTTTTCAGGCTCTACTCCCTATGAACTCCCATTGCCAATGCTCTTCTCTCATTTTCAAGTCAGTTTACACGAAATTATTACAATGAAGCGGCTAATTTCAGTTTTAGAGTGCTCGCAACCTTTTCGACAGTGTTCGCTGCAATCGGTCCTATTATGTTCATCTCTTGTCGATTGACTGAGCGGGAGATAGAGTGGCGACTCGCGGTATGTGTTTACATTTAATTTTGACAATCCACTCAATTATATTAGGAATCTCCCCTCATGCGGTGGTTACTTAACAAGCCTCAATATCTCATCTACTCCATTCCGATGCGGCCTATACTTCAAATAGTGCTAGCGCTATTGATGATCAGTGTTGTGAGAATTGAATTCAATGTTTAAAGAATAGAAAATTATTCAGGTACTCTTCACAATCGCCTGCGCATCACTGATGGCCCATACCATCCACATCGTTAGGAAATTGAAATTAAAATCGGGCAAGAGCAAGGACCAAAGCAATACTGCCATGAGGAATCTGTTCATACAGGTAAGAAATCATTCCTTCTTATTCGAAAATCTTTTTTTTTAGTTTCTCGTCTTCGCTTTTTCCCTATTATTCCCTGCATTTGTCTTTCTTCTACGCATCTGGGTCGTGTTTGACGTCGAGAGTGAGAAAATTTTTTTTACATATTTTTATTTATTTTTTTATTATTTATATAATTAAAGATTTTAAGGCGCCTTCGTCTCCTGTCAGATCCTCTTCGCAGCGCATTCACTCGCTAGCTCGATAGTAGCCCTGCTGATCAACTCGAATTATCGCCGATCGCTGGTTTTCTGGAAAAGAGTAAAGGAAGTTAAGCCGACATCGACGAGGAAAACAACGACTACTGTGCTGACTGTGACCAGTCTGAGGTCGCTTGCGGCTAGATAAAAGGAGAATGGTCTGTCTCTCTCATTTCGCAATGCTCTCTCGCTTCTCTGATCGACGAGAGTGCATAGCGAAAAGAGAGAGTCAGACGATTGCTCAGATAAAAGCTTATTCATTCCTTTCTGTGTCACGCAAGCAGAGGGCGAAAGATCATTTTTAAATTAAAAATACTTTCATAAGAACAATGCCATTGGGCTTAGATGCGTATGTGCATCCTGCCAGTGGCATGGATTGATGTATGAAGCGTTTACGAGTTGTTCGCGAATATTTTAAAGTTTGGCGGGAACACCTCTTATTATTGATGACATGCAACGCCTATTTTCATTTACGTTCATTATTTAAACTTGTATTTGTGACTTTCAATCTCTCATAGGCAGAAAATCTCAAAATGGAAAATGAATCGAGCCAGCCACGAAAGAGAAAGGTTCGTACAATATTTGTCTTGTTTTCCTGCTTCATTTACTCCACTTTTAGGCACATTCAACGTATGAAGCGGGGAATTTTGCTCCTAATAAAAAAGCAAAGAGCGAAGATGATTGTGAAACGGATAAAACGGTGAGAGATGAAAAACTGACTTTTACTGAAAGAAAAACTGAAAAAAGAATATAATGGGGCATTCATAGTCGATAAAAGCTGATGGATGACTCTCTTCATTTGGCGAACTGACTCGCCGGTCGACCGGTTGAGAGACTGCGTAGAATGAAGAGAGTGATCCATCAGCTTTTGTCGACAATGAAGGCGGCATTAATTTAAATCTATTCAGAATCTCTACGACTTGCCTGATGATGTTTTCCTTCTCATTATTCCATCCCTCGGATTTTTCGATCGCACAAATTTGGCGCACACCTGTCGAAGATTTAACAAGCTGGAAGCCAATGCAGGAAAATCGACCACCCCTGAGAAATATGTGTCAATTACAGTGAATGTAAGTACAGTGAATGTATTTTTTTTAAAGAAGTCATTCAAATATTGCAATTTTTAGGATACGACACGAGGCATTATTATGAATAAAAATCTGACTAACCCTTCGAAACCATGCATGCAAAGGTGCAGAATTTGTTCTACAGTCCGGGTTGCACATTTGCATATTCACTTGGGAAATATTCATCATTATTCATTAATTTAACCATAAAATATATTCAAACAAATTGATAATTGATTATCAGGCAAGAACGCAAAAAAGTGAATCGACTGAAAATTGAATCAACTGAGGTTTTGATGATCGTACTTAATCGAATTCTTCGGTCGGCGCTAAAATTCGAGTCTGTCTCAATTTCGGTGAGGATATTAAATAGCTTAATAGTATTGTGAAATTGTGAATTGAAGCTTGACTTTAACAAAGCTGATCACAAGTCATTCATGGCACATATTCCGGAAACTGGAGCTTCAGAGATCAAGATTATTCACTTGGTTTGATCTTGCGTAATCCCATTAATGTTGTGTGTTTTTTCCAGGACCACAAAAACTATTTCACTATCACGAAGCAGTTTATTCCAGCGCTCGGTCCAAATGTTTCGCTAGAATTGTATAATTTCCGATTGGATCCTATCGAAATTCGGCCTTTCTATGAGGTTTTGAGCATGTGCATCACAAACATTGAAATTAACTTTTTCAGAGATTCAAAGCATTGTATCACGAGAGTGACACGTCGTCAAAAGGAGTGACACTTCGTCTGTCAGGCAATGACGCAGATTTGTTCGCTCGAAATTTGATGGGTGTCGATTTTCCCTCGGATTCTTCACTGTTGACGACAAGTAGAAAAGATGAAGAGGTATTCAATTATTGTTTTCTCTTCCATTAAAAAATCTAAATTCAGATCTACTACTGTGACGATAAACGCGGCTCTCAGCTTGAAATGAGAGACGGTGAAGGTACGGCCAAGATCATAAAATACTCGCTTGCTGGTACGACGTACGGCTTAATTATGATACGAAATAATCGTTATCCAATATATAACTACGGAGCAAAAAAAATCCCTTTCGCAGCTCCACAGAGCCACAACTGACCCCTCTAAACTATGTCAACGTTTTCATGATTCTATTGTAATGCATTTCTTATATCTTGATTAAATAATTGATAAGAATAAATATCAAAGAGCATATCAGTGTTTATCTCTGTTTAGAGCGCGAGTTCGTTTCCCCAATCGATGGGCTACGGTAATGGGAAAGTGCGGTAGGGCGTACGGCAGGTCATCACTTCTTCTTGTTATTCTTCTCCGTTTCCTGCGTTTTATCGTCCTTTTCCTTGCTCTGGTCCTCCTTGGAGGTGTTATTGCGGAACGGCTCGACCGAGTTGTTTTTGTCGTCATCCTTCGTCCTGGTATCCTGAATTTAATTATTAAATAATAATTAATTAAATTAAAAATTTTACCCTAGTCTTGTCTTTCGCCGACGCCTCCGTGTTGGTGAGCGTCTGCAATCATTTATGATTTGTTTTTATTTTTAAACTAAAAAAAATAACAAACATTCTTCCGCTTCGAAGCCACGGTGGGTATATTCCCTCCCTCGGGATTGAGTACAAGATGTATGAGTGCAGGTAAGAAGGTTTTGAAGTTTGAAACTAATTTCGAAAGCGTTTCAGGTGCGGATTCGCTCAGTGCAGGAAGAGGCTCGGATTTGAGTAGGATAATCAATTGTAGAAGAAGGGACCCTTGTGGTGTTATTATTGCATCGAGTTCGATTGTATATTGATTTGAATTGAATAAACGTAGTACAGGCTTTCGTCAGAATACCATAGTTGACGAGAGACGAGATAGATTCGAGAGTGGAATCTCTCGTCACTGTTGTCATAGCACCTCTCATCTGAGAGGAGAGAAGAGAGGCATCATTTCCATCTCTCTTCTAGCCTACTTATATTCCCTCCCTCGCTCTACTCCTTCTCTGCGAATTACTGTTTTAATACTGATTGTTACAGATTGTCCGTTATACATACGGACGTTCCCTTGATTTTTGGATTGATGGAAAAATAAAAACTACAAAAGTGAATCATTCAACGAGATCGATGGATCAATGGATTGCTATGTTGGTCGAAAAGATGCGAAAATTTATTCCGTAGATCTGAGGTTTGTTTATTCTTATAGACTCATATTCTGTTCCCTTCTCAACAAAACGTTTATTTTTCAGAAGGAGAAGAACCGAGTCTATCAAGACCCTCAGATCTTTTGCCAAAGTAATTGTATAGTTGGTGAAACGAATCGACACGAGGATAAAAAGTTTCATGTGCCATTTCAATCTTTTCGCTACACTTCATCTCCACATACGTTTAAGAAAATTCCTCACTCACAAACATATTTTGTCGGGCATAGATGCCATAGATGCCATAGCATCTCTCGAGGGGTGTCAGGGGCATTATTACTAGGGTTGATCGTTCGGAACGGAATGGCGAAAATCCGAACTTTTAATCCAATTTTCCTTTCATTCCGGAACGAGCGAGATTCGAACAATAGCAGTTCCGGAACGAGAGTCGAACAATGGTCGTTCCGAACTCATTCCGGATCGACTCATTTTCCGAAATACGAGTGGGAGAGCGGTGTGAAATGATAGAAGAAAAGTAGAAAGAGTTATGTTTCGAAGACACGTACATAAATCTATTGGGAATGTGAGAGCAATTTCATCCGATATTTTTTATTTTCGGATATGTTTCACTCTTGCTAATCCGTTCCGGAACGAGCGAGAGTAGAACAAAGGCCGTTCCGGAACGAGAGTCGAAAATCCACTCTCATTCCGGAACGAGTTTCATTTCGCACGTACGATATCGGACGTTCCGTATTCCGAACGGTCAACCCTAATTATACCTCTACTACTTTAGTCAGCGAGAGGAGAAGAAGAAATCCACCCTCTCTCATCCCAGCACTGTTGCCATGGTACCTCCCTTCTGAGAGGTAGTGGGAGATCATTATATCTCTCTTCTACTGAAGACGAGAGGAGAAGAGAGATAATGTCAGATTCGGGAGTTACCCCCTCATTTCCATTCCTGTTTCCATGGTATCGGGTGTGAGCTGAGGGAGAGGCATCGGTCCCTCTGCGTCTAACACTCCTTCTTTATCGTTATACATTCTACTAGTCTCGACTACTTTACTCGATGTTCCTTCTCTTTCCTTGGAGCACTGCCTCCTTTTTTTGATTAGACACTAACTATTGCAGACTGTTCGTTCTACACACGAACGCTCACTCGAATGTTCGAGTGAAGTTCATAACCGCTATCGTGAACTGCATCATGACGACCCATCACGACAATGGCGCCACTGGCGAAGTAACAATCGTGAGTTGTGTTAGTTTATTTATTTTTTATTTGTATGTTGTTGGACTGTCTTCAGTTTGGGAACAACGATAAAAATTTCAGGTCGAGCCAACGAACTACAGCAATTCCTGAGCAACGGCCGAGAAATAAGAAGAATCAAGAAAAGGATAGACAATATTATTATAATTATTTTGTTGTCTCTGTATTGATAAATTTTTTGATGCAATAAGAACATCTGTTGACGGATTGAGAGAATCGGCAGAGCCCCAGAGAGAAAGGGATTGTGAGAAACAACGGGGTTAAAAGAGGTAACAACAATAAAGCAGCGCAAATCTACTATAAATGGACATGATTTTCCTTATACTATACATCACCACTTGTGTTCTGTCCTGAAGTTCGCCAAAATGGACAAGGGTTCGGTTTTGCTTTTCGCTTTTCGAAAAAAAGTTGATCTTTATTATCCCTCTTGCAGGTGTCATCCATTCCATTCTCTGGTAGCACTCGAACTATTCCTCGATACCCTCCATAGTTCACCTTCGCGATCTTTTAAAACTGTTCTTCGTTGTCGATAAATGATGCTAATTTCTTCCACGAATGTAAAGGAACTTGTTTATCATTCAAAGACATAATTGATTCTATTTTCACTTCCTTTATCGGCGCCGTGAATGAGAACTGACTGATATTGGGGTCTTCTCGGTCTGAAATGCACGGGTTATTGAGAGTATCGTGAGAATATAATCAGTTCCGGTAGTGCCGAATTCGGTTCCGGTCGTTCGAAAACGAAAGTGGGCGGAGCCAGCGCACGCGTTGCGTTTTCGGGCTCCGCCCACTTTCGTTTTGCTGAGTCTTTGGCTTGTTTTTTGCATTTATTTTTGTCTAACAACTCAAAAACAAAGCCGTAATCGCGCAAGCAATCGATAAAAAAAGTCGCAAAAACGTGCGACTGAAACGATTAAAGCGTTCCGAGACGCCCAGATAGGAAGGTGGGCGGAGTCTGCTGCTAAACACCGTAGTGACTTTGCTGAGTATTCGAAACGCACGATAATTGAGGGGGCCAATAAAATAGGAACAAGCTTGAGTGTTTTGAAATCTGCGGAGAATGGTCATTCTGTGAGAAATTTTTTGAATCAAACTTTTCTATTCGTTGACTTGCGATGTTTCGTGCTTTCTCACGATGAATACAATAATTAATAGTTTCAAATAAAATTTATTTTTGAGCTTCCATAAAATCAAATAAATTATCCCACAATGTCCCATTTGCATCCATTCTTCTAATATAAAAACTCTCCTCTCGTCTCCTTTCTCCATTCCCGTCCTCTTCACTTATTCCGAGTGGTCAACTCCGTTCTTCTCCGCCAAATCAGAGGTGAATCTGGAATCCCACTCTATCTAGGACGCTGGTACCGAGGCATGTTATGTCTGTTTCGATAAGTCAACGTTTGTTAGATTAACCATTCAATACATCCCAGGCTCCAAATATCGTTACATTCCTAAATGAAATTCCTTGCAGGATGCGACCTCATGCGATAATACTGCTGCTGCTGTGCGCTCTAGCTGTTGCAGGTACTGTACCTACCGTAACCCAATTGTCTACAATACGTACCGTAACGTCCTTCAGATGAAGTGTGTGATCGATCGCTCCTCAAGGGAATTACGCCTGATCAGGTACTGTAGATGAAGTAACGAACATGTGACTCTAATCACTCAACAGAACAAATAATAATTTAGAAGATCAATTTTCGAATATAAATCGCACATTTATAACCGCAAGGGCGAAAATGATTCAGCAAATAATAAAAATAATTTTCTGCTCTTTGTAGACGTACAAATTTCAGTTGGCGATCGATAACTCAGATCCGAAGAGACCAATATTCTACTGTGTTCCTGTTGGAAATACTCCACGACTAATAAAGTAAGCTTTGTCTGATAAAAATATACAATTTGATTATGAATAATTCTGTTGTAGCACGGGTCTCCTGTAATTTTTTTTCCTGAGTGCGATTTTAATAGGCAAACCGAGGGTGGAGAGGAAGCCTATCCACTTTGTTAACCGAAATTTTCACCCGTGATCTTGCGGTATATATATCAAAAAATCAGTTTTCATGTAAATGGAAGAAGACGTTATTGCGGATCGAACTGTGAAAGATAAATTTTTGAACCGTGTAACAGTTGTGAGTAAACGTGGTAGGTCAAAACCGGTTCAACGACAAATTTCGTGAAGCAAAGTGGCTCCTCTCCACCCTCAGTTTGCCAATTAAATCATTTTCAGAAAAAAAGAAGACCGCAAAAAAATTCTGCGGCAAAGGGGTGAAATTTTCCACATTTTTACAGGAGTCGACGATCGAGAGGTTATTTCGGAAAATTTTACTGCTCTGATGTTCATCTGTGCGAAGCTCTGTGCGAATGCGGTGAATGTGAGCTTTCTACAAACCAATTATAATGAATTTTATGAATTAATTAGTCATTAATCGAACAGGCTCACTAATTCACATTAAAAGGAATGGAGTAAATGCCTTTTCTGCAGATTGCAAGATTACCCCAAGCGACGGAGTCGAATCGATCCTTGAGAATTATGATCGAGCGAAAGTGCAATGCGCTGACGAAAGTTACGATCTTTTGTAAGTTATTATTGCAGTTTCTAAGCACTGAAAAGTATTTTAACATTCAGCCACAAGAATAAGCAAGTGGACGGAAATATTGCGTCATGTGGACCTAATGGATGGGAATCGCCAAATGAGAAGGATATGTCCATTATAAAGCCAGAACAATTTGAGTGCAAAAAAGGCTGGAACGTTCTTCGACTTCCAAACTGTTAACAATATTTTAGCCCCGCTTCCTTGCTCATTTCGACCAACCGGAGTGACTCATTTTGACGATGCTACCAAGACAATTACTTGTTCGAGCGACACGTCTTTTGTGGAGATGGAGTAAAGAATTCACTTATCCCAGAAAGAAAATCTATCCTCCATTCAGATTCAACTCACAAAAGTTCGAGTTTCTAAAGTGTGAAAAGCATGGAAGATCGCACATTTGGAGAGGGAAGAATACTTGGGATGATGGATTCACAAAAGTAGCTGAGGCTTCACCTACACTTGATGTCCCCTGTATTGAATGTATGTCTGGTATTGGTGTAATACTCTAGCATTTGAAATCTTTTGAAATCCAAATTGTGTTTCAGATTGTGCGACCGAATCCCGAACAAAAGCAGTCAAGACTGGCGACAAGATTGACATATCTTGTACTCGCTCGGGCTACGGACTAATGTGAGTAGTTTTAATGTGAGAGCTAATTCACAAAAATATATTTTGCAGATTCAATGTGCACTATTTACATACTAAGCACTACACTTCGCTAAAGTGCACTATCAAAAATGGATGGGAAACGGAAATTTGGGGTGGCACTTCCAAAATCGCTGAGTCTTCCGAGCCACTCGAGGTGTCATGCAAGAAATGTGAGCTATTGTGATTTAATATATATATATATATATATACATCTGATAATAACTGGGCATTGTTCAGCTCCTCCCTTATGCGTCTTGACTTCTGAATCGGTGCGTTGTTCGTGCCGTAACAAGCTTTACACTTATGAGTTATCTTAAGGTATACGGGTATCCGGGTCAAAATACGTATTACTGTCATGGGGATGCAAAAATCAAGTGAGTTTATTGTTATTGAATTGTGGACATTGTAAAAATAATTTTAAAAATAAATAATAGGTTCAACTCAATATTGTACTCATCCATCTGGTGTGATGCGGTCAAAGGATGGGCTGGAAATCTGGGAGACGGCTCAGATACTTCGCACTTAGCGGGGGCAGATTTCGTAATGAAGCCAACCTGCGTTGAATGTGATTTTTGTTCTATTTTTAGTCAAATCTTAATCTGCAAAGAATTACAGAATCGAACGCTTCTTTTTCTAGATTGCACGGCAAGCGGAGTTGGAATTAAAAGGGAAAAAATAGAGAAATATGGGAGCATTGAATATCGGATATCGTGCCGTGTCGGAAATCTATTGTGAGTGCTACATTTTGAAATAACTGGCAATCGTCTCTGTTCAGTTTCGACGGAGAGCCAGTTGACCTCTGGTGCGTGCCGAACTCATATTGGAAAGAAGGCGAGTACGGTCGATATATGGAGCATCCATATACTACACACTTGGCGTTGGAGTGTAGAGGTTTGCCGTGAATCGCACGATAAATCGGATTCTCTCATTCTTCAGCCGAACCTACCGAACCCACCACAACTTCTACAACAACGACAATCAAGCCTTCTACAGAGGGTTAGTGGTTTTAAAAACAATTACAATCATAAGCTCTTTTTCAGCACCGCTCGAGAAGCCTGAAGTACAATGCTTTTAATTTCTCCATTCGATGTTTTTTCGAAAAATAAAAAAAAACAATTCAGGCTCAAAGTGCACTTCCCATAGGCGTTGTTGTGGTCGGGGGAATCGGTCTTGTAATCATCATCATTCTGCTGCTTATCGTATGTGCTATGCATCGATATTTACAGTAAGTAAAATATAGAACGATAATTCAGATGCTGTGCCTGATGATGAAACTGCAACGACCGAATCGAATCGATAAAAGGACGGTGGGACAAAACGCGTCGCGTAGGGAGTGAGTTATACATTATTACCATTTAAATTAGTCTAATTCGCATCAATTTAAGTAACCACAATATTCCGAATGATGTCAGCGCTGTTCCTTCTGATGTCTAGCTGAGAGGACGTCAAAGAGAAGGAAAAATCGATTCATGGTTGGAAATCGCAGTTTCTGTCACAGATAACTCGCAGATAAACGATTTCATAATCATGAAAACTCTTTATTGAGCGATGTGTTTAAAATTATCTACACTTTTCCTAGTTTCTACTCATTCCTCGTTACTGCTTCCTTGCAAATATCAGAGAATTGAATTAGTAATCTCGTTGTATTTCCTTTTGTATTTCGTTGTATTTCATTCCCTATTCTGTTAGTCGTCGCGAGCGGTTCCCTCTCCATTCGCTCTGATAGAGAGCGGTTTCCCCTAATTCCCCTCGTCTCCGTCAACGACTCAACAAGATCGGAATCCCCATCCAAGCCGGACTGGTCGCCGTGTGATGGGTATGACCGTCTAAGATGTTTGGTCCCTCAGAACCTAGGCTCGATTCTCTCGC
>LS557396.1:156315-172553 GCA_900490775.1 Pristionchus maxplancki
GCGGTCGGCTTGCGCCCTGCGGGCGCGCGCCGACCGCTTCGCTAGAGGTGCGAGACGTAAAATGACCGAGCAAATCAAATCACTCTCCCCTCTAAATCGGATTAGTCCTCTCGACTCTCCCTTGTCTCTCATTTAATCCAATCTATCTGCCAGATTTTGGTGACGAAAAAATATCGAAAAGCGTCTAAGTATATGGGATCGCGAACAGTGTCTTTACTTGCAATAATTTCGCCGTTAAGAGTGTACTGGGCTCTAGTTTGCAAGTTGCCAAGGCGCAGGACATTGCATTTAGGCAAGCTAAGGTGTTGTTCGAAACGATTATCGCAAGGTGTTGTTCGAAACGATGGTGATTTGCAAACGAAAAAGTGAACACATAGGAGTAATCTTCAAGTCTGGCCCAGCCACAGGGAAGAGAAAGTTAAAATCGTGTTGCTCCAAGCCATTACTGACACTCATATCTCTGCCTTCCTAATATCTTGATGCCTACACTCTATATGGTAAAATTACACACACATCTTCTCTAATAAGCTACGTGTTGTGCATCTGTCAACCGAACAAGTGATCATCTCAACCGAATGACGTTCATTATTTTCAAGCTGCATTCACATGATTCAAATGATTCATCACTCCTTGATAGGATTTCGCCCTGTCAAAATAACATGCTTGTGTGAAAACAATTTGATCACCGCTGGTGTTCGGTCCACTAATGTATCGCTTCGATCGAATTTTGATACTACACATAAGTCTAATCCGTAATCATTTCCCCTTTCTCCATCAAGGCCAATTTAAAGCTATTTCAGTAAAGCTGATTCTGCTTGAATGAAGTCTGAATCATTCGTGAATAAACATTTCATTTGCATTCTGACTCGCATCCGTAAAGCTACAGGGGGTATACAGGGGCTATCGGTTCATTGGTGCTCTACGATTCTTGCACCGTCGTATTCATGCTAACAGAAATTTTTTACAGAAAACTTATTCCCCTCTAATTTGTGATCGGCCAGTGAGTTCAACAAGAGTGCATGTCAGGCAGACCAAAATGAATTTCTCTGGAAAGCTTTTCACTCTTAACGATTACGCAAGTTCTTTTGTGTGATTTATCGATGCGCGAGCTTTCCTAGAATACAAAAAAGTAATCAGACGTAACGACTTTCATAAATTATGGCTTTGTAGTTCCTCTTATTCATTCTTTCCAGTGAATCGAACAATGGCTTTCTCGTTCGCTACCGCGCTGTTCTTTTCGAACAAAATCTCCCTAGTATCGTAAATGGCATGCATACTCGGCGAATCTTGAAGCAGCTAGTCATCACGATCACTGCGCTTGGTTCCACCTCGACCCTTGTTGTAGCCGTGCTACAACCTTCTGCACCTTCGGTATGTCACATTTGTCTCTATTCTCCGTTGAGCAGAGGAATTCAAGCTGCACAAGTGGAGATGAATTCTTAATTTTTCCTCCGTTTTCGCTATTTAATCATGATACTTGATCTCACGGGTGAATCCGGGATGGAATATGGCAAAGCCACGGCAGGATTACCTGACACCTGACACAAAACAATGAAGCGCCTGACTGGATTACATGGCACCCGGCGACAACATCTGCTTGGCCACGGCAACATGGGATTATTCAAATTTGTTACACGCTTGTTCTCTATTTCAGCCGGTTTCTCACTCTTTTCTCATTAGGATGAGAAAAAATTCGAAAGTGAAAGATAAATAAGTGAAATATTATTCGAGGGTTTTTTTACAAATATTATTCGATAATATTAGCCGGTGTAGTCTGAATTCCTACCGATTGAATGCCTCATCGTCAAAAAATTAAGGTGAAGACCCAACAAAATTCTTGGTCAACAAATAAAATAAGAAGTAGAACGGGGATGACCTCATTTGAATATAACTCGATGTTTTCGTGGGCATTATTTTGTCAGTGTGGCAGATGATAGTTAGTTTCCTGCTATAAAAGCCATTGTTTCCTCGTCGGAAACATTCGGAATACAATTCAGAAATGATTTCCGCTCGCCTCCTCATCTTCCTTCTTCTTGGCCTGGCTCTTGTGGCCATTAACGCTGAAAGACAGGCGAGCTGTTCTATTTTACTTTTTATATCATGTCCTGGATTCAATCTGGCCGTGTTTGATTGTAATCCATAGTTCCAATCCCTTTAAAAACGAAGAATCCTTCAGAAACGTTATTCGATCAAAGGAGAAATGGTGAGAATAGTTCTACTAGGGGAACAAAGTGAGTTTTTAAAGATTTTTTATTCCCTAGAATTCCGAACATTTTTTTCAGTCTACGTCAACTGCGCCGATTTTGCAGGGGTATGGGTATTATATTATATTTTTTAAAAGTTTCATAATTATTCTCCTCAGATTATCTCAACGTTGAATGCTACCAACCCTACCTTGGCTGCTGTTGCTGCTTCAATTGGCGAGGTATGGATATTGCGCACAAAACTATGACCATTATTTGATTTGTGATTATATGACGTCTTGTGTGCGAATACAACATTTTAACAGCCTTTAAGCACTTATTTAATTTAATTATTTTAGCAGGAGCTTCTTCAAATTCTCAATGATATCCACATGTGCGATGTAACATTCGTTTCCCCCATCTTAAAGAAATGACCGATTTTCCAGTATACCTGATCCACCTCATCTGCCAACGTCTCCTTGAGTGAAGACTGAATCATTCTTGAATAAACAGTTCATTTGCATTATCTCACGGTGTTGTTCTAAACGATAGTGATTTGCAAACGGAAAACGTAGCACATTTGGGTAATAATCTTCAAGTCAGGCCCAGGCACAGGGGGAGAGAAGGGTGAAATCTTGTTAACCATTGCTGAAACTCATCTCTGCCGTCCTCCAATATCTTGTTGCCTACATTCAATTCGGTAGAATTACACTCACAACACTAGAGTTCGAAATTCGGGTAAACATGTCTTCATTCCGCGCACTCTCTAACCGGTCAGAGAGGCGAGAGAGTGTGCAAAATGAAGAGACGATTACCCTTATTTCGAAATCTACACAACACTACTCCAATAAGCTACGCGCTGTCCATCTGTCAACCAAACAAGTGATCATCTCAACCGAATGTTGTTCGATATTGTCAAGCGCATGATCAATAGTCACATGATTCATCACGCATCGATAGGATTTCATGGCGCCTTGTCTAAATAACATGCTTCTGTGATAACAATTTGATCACCGTTGGTGTTCGGTCCACTAATGTTTCGCCGCGATCGAATTGGGATACTACACATAAATCTAATCCGTAATTATTTCCTCTTTCTCCATCAAGGCCAAATTAAAACTGTTACTAAAAATTGTTAAAACTTATTCGCACTTGAATGAAGACTAAATCATTCTTGAATAAACATTTCATTTGCATTCTGACTCGCATCCGTAAAGCTACAGGGGGTATACATGGGCTATCGGTTCATCGGTGCTCTACGATTCTTGCACCGTAGTATTCACTCTAGCAGACAAAGTTATATCTGAACTCATTCCCATTTAATTTGCGATCGGACAATGGGTTCGAAACTAGTGCATGTCTGGCAGACCAAATTGAATTTCTCTGGAAAGCTTTTTCACTCTTACCGATTACGCCGGTTCTATTGTGTAATTTATCGCTGCGCGGGTTTTCCTAGAATGCAGACTATATAATCAGACGTAATCACTTGCATAAATTACGGCGTTGTAGTTCCTGTTATTCTTTCTTTCCTGAGGACCGAATAATGGCTCAATCGTTCGCTACCGCGCTGTTCTTTTCGAACAAAATCTCCCAAGTTTCGTTAATATCATGCATACTCTGCGAATCTTGAGGCAGCTAGGCATCACGATCATTGCACTTGGTCCCACCTCGACCCTTGTAGAAGCCGTGCTACAACCATCTGTATTTCACATTTGTCTCTATTCTCCGTTGAGCAGAGGAATTCAAGCTGCACAAGTGGAGATGAGATCTCATGATACTCGATTTTACGGGTGAATCCGGCATGGAATATGGCAAAAGAAGAGCCACGACAGGATTGCCTGACACCTGGCACAAAACAATGAAGCGCCTGACTGGATTACATGGCACCGGGCGACAACATCTGTTTGGCTACGGCAACATGGATTATTCAAACTTGTTACACGCTTGTTCTCTATTTCAGCCGTTTTCTCACTCTTTTCTCATAAGGATGCGAAAAATTCGAAAGTGAAAGATAAATAAGTGAAATATTATTCGAGGGTTTTTTACAAATATTATTCGATGATAGTAGCCGGTGCAGTCTGAATTCCTCGAGCTACCGATTGAATGCTTCATCGTCAAAAAATAAGGTGAAGACCCAACAAAAGTCTTGGTCAACAAATAAAAGAAGACGTAGAACGGGGATGACCTCATTTGAATATAACTCTATGTTTTCGTGGGCAATATTTTGTCAGTGTGGCAGATGATAGATAGTTTCCTGCTATAAAAGCAACTGTTTCCTCGTCGGAAACATTCGGAATACAATTCAAAAATGAATTACGCTCGTCTCCTCATCTTCCTTCTTCTTGGACTGGCTCTCGTGGTCGTTAATGGACAGGCGAGCTGATCTATTTTAATTTTAATAGTGCATATCATACCCTGGATCCAATCTGGCCGTGTTAGTTCGTAATCGGCACTTTTATAACGAAGAAACTTTCAGACGATTGACTCGATCATAGCAGATGCGGTGGATGCGCTTGTGAAAGCGGGGAGCCGTAGGTTTATTAAGATTGTTTATTCGAAGAATTTCGTGCATTCTTTTTTTTGCAGTTCGCCTCAACTGCACCGATCCTGAAGGGGTATGGTTCTTGGAGTTTGTGAAAGTGTATGTATTCTTCTTAGGTAAAAACGGATTTGAAGACTCTCAACCCTGCTGCGGGTGATCTTGCTGCTGATCTTGACGAGGTATGCGAAGAATACTGAGCACAAACAATGTGATCATGCTCTCCGTTAGTTGAAGCGTATTTATCTGACTTTTGTGTGCGAATCAAACGTTTTAACAGCATTCCAGCACTTATTTAATTGAACTATTTCAGGAGGAGCTTGGAGTAATTTTCCGCAACAGTGGCTTGTGCAATGTAACAATTCTTCTGCCCGCACCTTTGAAAAATACCGATATTTCAGTGAAACTGATCCACCTCATCAAACGTCTCCTCGAGTGAAGACTGAATCATTCTTGAATAAACATTATCACTGCATTCTCGCACGGTGTTGTTCGAAATGATAGTGATTTGCGAACGGAGAACTGAACACATAAGGGTAATAATCTTCAAGTCTGGCCGAGCTACAGGAGAGAGAAATCTAAAAATCATGTTGGTCCAAACCATTGCTCACAACCCTATTTTTCCGTGGTATTTGTAACTATTTTCATGATATTTTATCATATTGGTGGATACGGAATGGAATGTGGCTAAACACGGAAGTAGAGAGAGAGCCACGAAAGGATTACCTGGCAGCTGAGCCAAAGGTGTGAGGCGCCTGACTGGATTATGAGGTTCCGAAAATAAAATATCCGCTTGACATCCACAACAAGGGTCTATTCAAATGGCTTATTCGCTTGTTCTCTATTCCTAACCGATGTATCTACCCCGCTAACCTTATTTTCTCGATCACCGTGAAGAGTAAATAACAAAATGAGATTTCCTAATATCGAAATTCCTAATGTTGATTACATTAGTAATTGCGCGTGCACCTTTTTTGGCTGTAGCGCAGCTCCTTGCTTTATGACCTTCCGTCTAGTTATCTGGATACTAACCTAATAAGCAAGGTGTCGTGCTACTGGCAACTGAACAAGGAATCACCTCAGCCGAGTGTTATTCAATGTGTTCAAGCAACAGTCACATGATCAATAGCCAAATATAATGGATCACGCCCGTGTAAGATTGCGTGACGCCCTGTCAACATAACAAGTATTGCTTGTGTGGAGAGGACCGAACGCCATCTCGCAAATCCTCTAACTTCACATTGCGGTATGACCCATTCTTTTTCAGTTTGTGTTTCACTCTGTTCGAATTTTCAGCACACCTTTCCAATGCTCAGATTCAGAATTCCAGGAGAAACATTTTGAAAAAAATCAGTTGCTTTCTCAAGTAGGACATCAATTGAGTGTCAGATTGTGAAAAAATAGCGCATCAGAAATCATTTCATTTGAATATTATTCGATGTTATGGTGGGCAATATTTGGCACATGTGACATGAAATCCAATCAAGCTCCGTGTATAAAAGGTGATATTTCAGTGGAATCAGGAACTCTTTCTTCAATCTTTGCTTGAAGGATGCCGTCTACTCGCCCTCTCCTCTTTCTACTCCTCTCTTCACTCTTCCTGTCGGCTGTAGCTGGGGGAATAGTAGAGGTGAGATTTAGCTCTCATTTGATTTTTGAAATGACCGTTTTCTTTTTTTAATGTTTGCAGAAGCGCCAGAATCCACTCGATGCACTCGTAAAAGCTGCGCTGGAAGCAATTCCCAAAGGTATTATCATTGTAACCTCTGTTGCTTTCTAGAAAGCGTAGGCTACCATGCAAAAATGTTAAGCAAAAAAACTAAATCAATTAACTGACGAATAACATTACAGCTGACATCAAATGCAACGATCTCACGTCGGTAAGAACTTAGCCTGCATTTTTATTCTGTTCGGTAAACGCTTCGGAGTAAACTCTAATCTATCAATATTTCAGGTTCTCGAGCCACTGTACGATGTCTTTGGCGAACATGCAATTGATGAAATTGGCCAGGTTTGTCACTAACTCTTTGAGTTATTTCAAGTTTCAAAGAAGAAAGAAAATGTAATTTCTTCAGACAGTAATCTATGAGATGCTTCAGCAATTGGGATACTGTACTTCCGCTTAAATCGTAATTATTCGCCTTTGATCATAGTGGCCAAAGAAACTATTCCAGTGATTCGTCAACACCTCTCACGTCTGCTTGAATGAAGTCTGAATCATTCTTGAATAAACCTTTCAATTACATTACGAATGCATGCAAATGACACTCATGCCTACAAGTAATTGAGAATCAGGGGGAGAATTAGGACTCATTCCCATTTAATTTGTGATTAGCTAGTGGGTTCAAAGCTAGTACATGTCTGGTAGATCCAACTTATTTCAAAAGTAAGAGCAGTTTTAGTATCGTCCGGAACGAAAACATCGGGACATGTAACAAATGTTTCAATCTGTGACAAACTTTCGTAACAACAGTCGATTTGCATTTAATAATCATAAATTGGTAACCAATCGATTCGTAATACTCAACTTTCTCGATGAAATAGCATTTAAAAAATTTAATAATAGCTAATTAATCGATAATTAGCGATTCCGTGTTTTTAATTCCCGGTCGTGAATACGGTAGCTCTGGGAAAGTCACATGAAATCCCAAAAAACCTGACGCAATCGACCGGCCGCTCAGAGCTACCGTATACACGACCGGGAAATTAAAATACGGAATCGCTAATTATCGATTAATTAGCTATTTTTAAGATTTTTAAATGCTATTTCATCGAGAAAGTCGAGTATTGCGAATCGATTGGTTACCAATTTATGATTATTAAATGCAAATCGACTGGTGTTACAAAAGTTTGTCACAGTTTGAAACATTTGTTACATGTCCCGATGTTTTCGTTCCGGACGATACTACATGCATTTTTTTCTTTTCACCAGCATTTCTCTCTGTCCTTCAAATGAATTCGCGCTGTGCATTAATTCACATGAATTCTTATTTTTCTTCCGTTTTCGCCATTTAATCATGAAACTTGATCTTTCCGGGGAATCCGGGATGGAATATGGCAAAGCCACGGCAGGATTACCTGACACCTGGCACAAAACAATGAAGCGCCTGACTGGATTACATGGCACGCGGCGACAACATCTGCTTGGCCACGGCAACATGGGATTATTCAAATTTGTTACACGCTTGTTCTCTATTTCAACCGTTTTCTCACTCTTTTCTCATTAGGATGAGAAAAAATTCGATAGTGAAAGATAAATAAGTGAAATATTATTCGAGGGTTTTTTACAAATATTATTCGATAATATTAGCCGGTGTAGTCTGAATTCCTTGAGCTACCGTTTAAATGTCACATCGTGAAAACAGAAGATGATAACCCAACAAAAAGGTTGTTCGAAAAATAAAATAAAACGTATAACGGGGATGACCTCATGTGAATATAACTCGATGTTTTCGTGGGCAATATTTTGTCAGTGTGGCAGATGATAGATAGTTTCCTGCTATAAAAGCCATTGTTTCCTCGTCGGAAACATTCGGAATACAATTCGGAAATGATTTCCGCTCGTCTCCTCATCTTCCTTCTTCTTGGCCTGGCTCTTGTGGCCATTAACGCTGACAGACAGGCGAGCTGTTCTATTTTACTTTTTATATCATGTCCTGGATTAAATCTGGCCGTGTTTGATTGTAATCCATAGTTCCAATCCTTTTAAAAACGAAGAATCCTTCAGAAACGTTATTCGATCAAAGGAGAAATGGTGAGAATAGTTCTACTAGGGGAACAAAGTGAGTTTTTAAAGATTTTTTATTCCCTAGAATTCCGAACATTTTTTTCAGTCTACGTCAACTGCGCCGATTTTGCAGGGGTATGGGTATTATATTATATTTTTTTAAAGTTTCATAATTATTCTCCATAGATTATCTCAACGTTGAATGCTACCAACCCTACCTTGGCTGCTGTTGCAGCTTCAATTGGCGAGGTATGGATATTGCGCACAAAACTATGACCATTATTTGATTTGTGATTATATGACATCTTGTGTGCGAATACAACATTTTAGCAGCCTTTAAGCACTTATTTAATTGAATTATTTTAGCCGGAGCTTCTACAAATTCTCAATGAGATCCACATGTGCGATGTAACATTCGTTTCCCCTCATCTTAAACAAATTTCCGATTTTCCAGTATACCTGATCCACATCATCTGGCAACGTCTCCTCGAGTGAAGACTGAATCATTCTTGAATAAACATTTCAATTACATACGAATTCATGTTAATCCCCTGCAAATGACACGCAAGCCTACAAGTAATAGAGAATCATTACGCTGTAATAAAGTACTTGCTAACAAAGTTATATTTGAACTCATTCCCCTTTAATTTGTGATCGGCCATTGCGTTCAAAACTAGTGCATGTCTGTCAGATCCAACTTATTTCGAAAGCAAGAGCAGTTTTAGTACTGCATTCGGTTCCACCTTGACCGGTGTAGCCATGCTGCATCAATTCTGCAGTTCGCCAGTATTTTTCTCTGCCCTTCAAATGAATTCACGCTGTACATTAGTGCAGAAGAATTCGTATTTTTCCTCCGTTTTTGCTATTTTCTCCTTTTACTCGATTTTACGGGTGAATCCGGCATGGAATATGGCAAAAGTAGAGCCGCGACAGGATTGCGTGACACCTGGCACAAAACAAGGAAGCGCCTGACTGGATTACATGGCACGCGGCGACAACATCTGCTTGGCCACGGCAGCATGGGATTATTCAAATTAGTTACACGCTTGTGCTCTATTTCAGCCGTTTTCTCACTCTTTTCTCATTAGGATAAGAAAAAAATCGAAAGTGAAAGATAATTAAGTGAAATATTATTCGACGGTTTAAAAAAAATATTATTCGACAATATTAGCCGGTGTAGTCTGAATTCCTCGAGCTACCGAATGAATGCGTCATCGTCAAAAAACTAAGGTGAAGACCCAACAAAATTCTTGGTCAACAAATAAAATAAGAAGTAGAACGGGGATGACCTCATTTGAATATAACTCGATGTTTTCGTGGGCAATATTTTGTCAGTGTGGCAGATGATAGATAGTTTCGTGCTATAAAAGCCACTGTTTCCTCGTCGGAAAAATTCGGAATACAATTCAGAAATGAATTCCGCTCGTCTCCTCATCTTCCTTCTTCTTGGCCTGGCTCTTGTGGCCATTAACGCTGAAAGACAGGCGAGCTGTTCTATTTTACTTTTTATATCATGTCCTGGATTCAATCTGGCCGTGTTTGATTGTAATCCATAGTTCCAATCCCTTTAAAAACGAAGAATCCTTCAGAAACGTTATTCGATCAAAGGAGAAATGGTGAGAATAGTTCTACTAGGGGAACAAAGTGAGTTTTTAAAGATTTTTTATTCCCTAGAATTCCGAACATTTTTTTTCAGTCTACGTCAACTGCGCCGATTTTGCAGGGGTATGGGTATTATATTATATTTTTTTAAAAAGTTTCATAATTATTCTCCTTAGATTATCTCAACGTTGAATGCTACCGACACTACCTTGGCTGCTGTTGCTGCTTCAATTGGCGAGGTATGAATATTGCGCACAAAACTATGACCATTATTTGATTTGTGATTATATGACGTCTTGTGTGCGAATACAACATTTTAACAGCCTTTAAGCACTTATTCAATTGAATTATTTTAGCCGGAGCTTCTACAAATTCTCGATGAGCTCCGCATGTGCGATGTAACATTCATTTCCCCTCATCTTAAAAAAGACCGATTTTCCAGTATAACTGATCCACCTCATCTGCCAACGTCTCCTCGAGTGAAGACTAAATCACTCTTGAATAAACGTTTTCACTGCATTCTCGCACGGTGTTGTTCTTATCGATAAGGGTACACATTATGTTAGTGGAGAGGTAGTCATTTACGATGCTATGTTCCCAAAAACCCCTAAACTCCCCCAGACGTCCGCAGGAAAGTTAAACAAATTTTTGAAAAGTTCTTAGAATTTTCTCCTCTTTTGATCCGTTTGGAAACTCCATAATATCCTCCTCGCGACCTTCCCTTGAGAAATTGCAGCCCTTTCTCCAATAACGGACATTGATGCCTACATTCAATACGGTAGAATTACAGTAATACTGTTACAGTGTTCCAATAGGCTACGTGTTGTGCATCTGTCAACCGAACAAGTGATCATCTCAATCGAATGTTGTTCAATGTTGTCAAGCTCATGATCAATAGACACATGATTCATCATGCCTCGATTTGATTTCATGGCGCCTTGTCAAAATAATAAGAGGCCGTTTGTGTATGGATCGGACAATTTGAATGAGATCTGGCACAGCTCAAAAAATTCAATTCTCTCTAACTTTGTAATTTGAGGTTATTGAGGGTGCTGAACACGATAGGCATACTCATTTTGCATATTGAGCCATCGTTGGCTTCAGATGGCATGACGTCGAAATCGGGTTTTTGATGATTTCTCAGCTCTAGAAATAGCTAAATTTAGTTGAGTATGGCCCCCTGGCCAGTATTCGATGCTGATCACGCCTGTCTATTTCATTTTTCATTAAAAAAATTATTAATTATGTAATTAGAAACTTTTCGGAGAGTGAAAAGTAATCGTAGAGACCATGACAGATCGGACCGGAATGATGTAAGGATTCCAAATATCTATTTAATTTCCCATTGTAGCGTGCCCGTAAGGTTTGACGCTAAAGATAGCGCAACCTTCTTGTAAGTAAATTTTGCCATCCTTCTCCCTATTTACTCGCCTTTGATCTACCTCGCCTTTGAGTCTCGTCTCTCCTCTTCCTCTCGTGTCTCTGCGCTCTCTCTATTCCCCCTGTTCCCTCGCCTCACGTAAACATGCCAGAGGGGATATACTCACGATCGATCAAAGAGACGTAAACAAGGGGAAGGATGGCAAAATTTACTTACAACAAGGTTAACTATCTTTAGCGTCAAACCTTACGGGCACGCTACAATGGGAAATGAAATAGATATTTGGAATCCTTACATCATTCCGGTCCGATCTATCATAGTCTCTACGATTACTTTTCACTCTCCGAAAAGTTTCTAATTACATTTTTAATAATTTTTTAAATGAAAATTAAAATAGACAGGCGTGATCAGCAACGAATTCTGTCCAGGGGGCCATACTCAACTAAATTTAGCAATCGCCAGAGCTGAGAAATCATTGAAAAACCCATTTCGACGTCACGCCGTCTGAAGCCAACAATGGCTAAATATGAAAAATCAGTATGCCTATCGTGTTTAGCACCCTCGAGAACCCCAGAATACACAGTTAGAGAGATTTGAATTTTTTGGACTGTGCCAGACACTGTCCGACTTTTTCGCAAACGGTCTCATAAGCTCAAGTGAAAACAAGTTTTCCACCACTGGTGTTCGGTTCACTAATGTTTCGCTTCTTTGTCCATCAATGCCAATGTAAAACTATTTCAATAAAGTTGATTTGCCAAGCCCTTGAACGAAGACTGAATCATTCTTGAATAAACATTTAAATTACATTCTGACTCGCATCCGTAAAGCTACAGGGGGTATACAGGGGCTATCGGTTCATCGATGCTCTACGATTCTTGCACCGTCGTATTCATGCTAACAGACAGAGTTATATCTGAACTCATTCCCATTTAATCTTTGTGATGTCAAGTGCATTCAGAACGAGTGCATGTCTGGCAGACCAAATTGAATTTCTCTGAAAGGCGTTTCAATCTCAGCGATTACGCAGGTTCTTTTGTGTATTCATTCGCTACTTGAGCTTTCCTAGAACACAAAATATATAATCAGACGTAACGACTTGCATAAATTATGGCCTTGTAGTTCCTCTTATTCTTTCTTTCCAGTGGATCGAACAATGGCTCTCTCGTTCGTTACCGCTCTGTTCTTTTCGAACAAAATCTCATTGTTATCCTCAATATCATGCGTATTACTTTTGATTCTTATGATTTGGAAGCCTCCTAACGTCGGCAGCTATCGGTATTTTTCTTCTACTCTTTTCCTGAAATAAAATGATTTTTTTCAGAATTTGCTACTACATCCTGTCATCACTCGAGTGTGTATCTGCGTTTGCTCATTATTTTGGGGCTCCGGTAAATATTTTGTTGATTTCCCCCATAATAATTATTTTGCAGTGTTTCTATGTAGACAGTGATAGATTCTTGACGTTTTCCATCCATGGATCCATGATTGGTAAGATCTTAGGACTAATAATATTTTAAATATATTTTATAAAGCCCACATAGTCTGGATGACTGCATACCACGCATTCGAAATCATGTTGACAGCCTGCTTTATCTATCGCTACGCAACGGTTTGCAGGTAATCCGAATAAAGTTAAAGATTAAAGATTAAAGATTAAAGATTAAGTTCATTCATACTAATTTCCTCTATGCAGAAACAAGTACCTCACAGCGATATTAGATTCAAACTGGCTGGTAACAATAACATACATATTTCTGATATCTGCGATAATAGTGATGTGAGTAGTAGGAAAAAACAGAAATTTCCTATAATTTACGCGCGATTTCTAATTCCTGAAGTGCCAATTTAAGGACTTGTCTGTTCTACTTATTTTACCTGCCGAGCGATGCACTCAAACAAAAGGTTAACTGCTCCTAAAAATTAAAAATACATTCAAATTAAATAGGCAAACGAAGTGCTCTCGCCAGGACTGTCAATCGACTTTGAGGACCATTTCGTTGCTGGCTATGATTTTGAGGTTAAAATATTTTCAATAACTCACTTTTTCACTTCTCATCTATTCAATTTCCGACACAATGATTGATTGTTAGGGCAATTGAGTAATTTTAACAAAATATCATTGCAGATAGGCAATCCGTACGTCCCCTTGCTTCTCTTTCAAGTGTTTCACGCCTTTTCAGGCGTAATTTCCCTGTTTTTTGTAGTTACTATGACGGTGTGTGGTGAGCTTCAATTATTTTGCAAACCATGCAACTGATAATTTCAGCCCTATCCATCTACAATTACATCAAACAGAACGCATTCTCATCAACTCAGACCAAATTGCACTTACGAGTGCTGATGCTGCTGGCTCAGCAAGTATTTTTCAACGAAAATAATTATAATAAATAAGAAAAACACAGGCGGTCGTCCCCTTCTGTTTTGTCTATACTCTGGCACTCATTTGCGCTATTTCCATACTCATCCGAGCGGATATTTCGTTTTTGGCCGCAATATTTGTGAGTTTTTTTGGAACGGGCCTATGATTTTGATCTGTTCAGACCCTAACCACTTCCATTCCTCCTCTCTGCTCTTGCATGTCGGTTATTGGACTAACGAGCGAGTACAGACGAATGTAAGTTTGGAAGATACACTTTTAAAACAATCTTTTATTCAATATTGCAGGTTCTTCTCACTCCGCAAGGAACCATCTTCAACAATCGAAGAGACCAGGCACAAAATAACAGTTACCAAAGACCCAGCAGCCGCGATGAGAGCTGCAAAGTATTGACCTGTACTGTTCAACCGATAAATCATAACGACAAATTTAATCAACTTGTGAAGAATTTTCTGTAATTTCTATCTGAAATTAGAAGAAAATGACGCATCTCTCGTAGCTTTGGCTATTCTCCTGTCAATGCTTTTCAACGCTCTCCAATTAAATTTACCAGACCGTGAAATTGATACATCTTGTATAAAAGCGCTTCGAGTTCCTCGAAATTCACAATCATGCATCTTCCGATACTCCTTCTCGTCTCAAGCGCTTTCAGCTATGGAAGGTTTGATGATTTCCATTTTACCTGTAAAATCGATTTTATAGCGCCACCACGGGTGATTCTTGCCTAGAACTGTTCTACAAAGTCGTGTTCCGCAATGCGACTACCCTAGACACCGAGCAGCTGACTTACTGCTTCGAGCGCATTCCTACTGTAATTAATTCTTATTTTTTCGATTACTGACTAATTTCTAGCTACACGACCGTGTGTCCTCCCTTACTGTAAACGGTGATATCGAAGACTTCGCTACAAAGTGTTTCGGCGATTTTGTCAAGGTGAAATTCCATTTTTGACTAACACGGACTACAAATAATAATCATATTGCAGTACATGAGAGGCCATGCAACCCAAAAGCAGATTAGTCGATTACCAGTATGTGGCTGGGATACTATCAAGATTGTAAGCTCAGTTATCATTATCTCATTTTTAAATATTGCGTATATTCACTACGGTGCTAAGAAAGTGCGCCCACTGGCAAGATTCTGATTATAATAAGAAACTTTAAAAAATAAAATTTTACAGTTACACGAATTGCACAAATCCGATGCTAACCTCGTCGAGATTCCATTGAACGCACCAGTTGCTTCTTTGTTGAGGTATAAGTTGGCCAGGGGGCTTCTTGGCTCAAGGAAATAATTCCAGCAAGTCCGGCGAGGAATTCGCCTCCCAATGTCTCCACCTGTTCGAGAAAGCCATTACCGGACCGAAATCCGCCATTGAGATCGAGGCTCTGAACTTGTGTGGCGCGAGATTCCTCAAGCAGGTTTGGACTATATAAAAGTTTTAATATCTCAGATTTGGTGGTCGGAAAGGGAGGATAGACACTCTTCCGGGAAACTCCTCAAGTACCAAAATATCCACAAAACTGGTTACTTACAGGCCAAATACTCCGTCGATCGCTACATCGAGCTAACCCTCGCCGAAGGCCCCCAAGTGACGAGAAGGGACGTCGAGGAAGCCCTTGATTCGACGGAGCAAGTCGCAGCCAAGTGTCTCGTCCACTTCCTGGGGGTATTTTCATAACAATAACAATAAAAATAACAATAACAATAACAACAAATCAAAAACAGGTCCTGAGCGGATCCGAGGAGGCCCGCGAGGGCAGCTTGGCGTACTGTGGTGGCGTGGCCATGACTACGGTAGGATTTTTCAATCGATAACTGACCTCCGTTAATCGATGGTTTGTTTAGACTCGTCTATTCGTTGATCTTGCGATGGGCAAGAATCCATTGATGGAGGAACAGAAGTGATTTATTTGTGTTTCACAGTCGTCGTATAAACGTATTTATTATAGCTTCAACGATTCTGAATCATTTTGTATTTCAATAAACAAAAATATTGGCCTTCACTATAAAGATTTATCCTGCTCAATCCGAACTCTTTAGAAATATGAAATAAGAAATATGTGGTTGTTCTGTTTTCTTCTTCTTCTGAAGATAAAGATGAGGGCTTCTCTTTTCATCAGATTTCATCAGTTCTTCCGCTGAAGATGAAAGGCTCCAGAAGATTTTGTCATTCTTGAAAACCACCCTTCGATAAAGTAAACCCCCTACCTCGAAGTTATGTATATTTCAGCCTGCTTGTTACAGTATCCTCGCTCCCTCGCCTGCCCAAAGTGGCCGGCGGAGCTCCCCCTCTCCCTCCCCCCATTATTTCGGCTCCCCCTCTCTCTCTCCCTAGCAGAACCGACAAACATCGCAATGTGTCAGGCGTGAGGAGAGGAGAGAGGAGGAGGGAGGCGAGAGAGAGGAGGAGAGCCTCCTCCCCCGCC
>LS557396.1:188084-225812 GCA_900490775.1 Pristionchus maxplancki
TCGGAGGATTGAACTACCGTGGTTTTGAGATTCGAAGGAACGATTTCCTCGCAGTTTCTTTTGATCTACTGCCAACGTTCGGAAAAGTAATTGACTTCTCGCGCAACGGTTCGGAATGGTCGGTCACTGTGAAGCAGTACGTAACTGAAGAACATACGGAGAAGTACAATGCCTACATGATAGTCGAAACAACAGGTGAAAAACAGTGTAATCGATGAGTCGAGATTGACTAAATTACAGTTCTTGCAAGTATCCCTCTTCACTCGATGTACTCGATGCAACCGCTAGATGGGTATGGAACGGATGAAAGTGACGTGGTCGCCGTAATCCCCACGCACAGTCTGAGGTTAGACAACAAACAAAAACAAGAGGAAGAGGGGAAAGAGATCTGAGAATATCCCAAATTTCGAAAACAGAATAAGTTGTTCCGGAATTAGCGAGAAAAGTAAGAAAGTGGCACACTACGAATTACGGTTCTGACTACTCTCCTTTAATTTTTTTATCGATTTCCTATTTCCTTCACATTTGTTTTCGAGTTAAATGCACTTATTCCAGATGCTGACCGTTTGGAGGAGGGGACGGGATGGGGAGGAAATGGTCTACAGAGGGGCGGTGCCCGTAATGGGAGGTACTATCTACGAACTATGCGACTACGTGGCAAGTCGGCAAGGAGTTGACACGCAACAGATTCGAGTAGAAGATCAATACACTTCGATTGCATTGAATCGAGCCGAGGCTCTAGATCCACTTCGAGGATACTCATGCATTGTCTATGAGGTAAGACAATGAGAAGATTTCTGATCAAAGATTTCGGTTCTATTTTCTCAGATAGAGAAAACCACAACGATGGAAAGAATGTACAACGGAGGAAAAGCCCTTACACAGGTTTAATTCGCATGTGTTTGCACACCAAATAATCCCAATTGCAGATGAGACCTATGAAATACGAAGAACATGGGAATCTCGTTCAGAGGGACATGGACAATGGAAGTGAATTGTTCCATTTTCAGCAGGTACGCGCGAGCTCTGTTCACAATAGCGTAATAAGAAAAAAGTTCATGGAGGATTCGTACATAGGACAATGCGAAAATGGTGAACATTTTTCAGAATGGATTCGGAAGATCGGAAGATGTATTGATGGAAGACCAGGGCGTGGTAGCGAGAGGATATGATCCCCTATTGGAGAATTCCCAATTGCAGACTCAAGAGAGTAGTCATCAGGTTTTTCGCGTTTGACGGTACTCATCTTTTCTAACTCTAAAGCAGGTGTCCACATCCAAAATCTTTCCGAATGCGACAGCAATTGATGAGTGTTCTGAGCCTGATCGAAAGGTTTGTCATCCACGCTGATCTAGTGAAATAATCGACAAAGTATTACAGAGAGTCTTCCCAATTGCAACTTCTCTCTCAGTCTCTGGATATATCTTGAAAGTCAGTCACACTCATCGACTCCGCATACGAAATTAACCCATTTTGCAGAAAGAACTTCAAAATGCGACAATAAGAGAGATACTCAATGAAGAGAAAGGCAGAGAAGTCATTTTACGAGCTATCGAAGACGGGTCAGCACTAGAGGATAATCCCACTCGAAGATGCGCATTGATGAGATCCATTGCGAATTTTTTGCTCTTGAACTGCAGGATGTGAGTTTGCTCAAGATATAACTAAGCTATTTACTTTTTCAGTCAGTACTCGCCAACATTCGTTGAAAAGGTAGCCTTCGTGTCGAAAGTGATGGACAAATATCCACAATTCAATGTGGTAAGTGAGCAGTAGAAGAGGAAAACTAACTCAGCTCAGGTTACATTATGCCAGTCGGGAGGAGCAATCAGTAAATGTATTTCCTATTTACGGCGTGTTATGGCAGCAAATTGTCAATTGGAAAAGCGAAGGTATCGGAAGACTGAGGTAACGTCTACTTATCAAGCTTCTTAGGAACAATAGGACAATAGTATTGGGAATTAAAGACAGATATGAAAAGAAGGGCAATAAGAGGATAAGAAAGGAGACGAATCGCGACAATGGGAAGAGCTACAAGCATGCACGGGAACCTCATTCGGAATGAGTGATCGATATGGTTGTAAATAGAGAGAGAGAGATGAAGAGTGCATGGAACTCAATGATCTACCCAGTGAAGATCATGGGAAATCGGATCGAAGGGAAGACCTTTCAGAGAGAAGAGAAGGGAATCGGGAATGGCATAGGGAGAAAATGAGAAAGGAAGAATGAAATGAGTCATTAATTAGAAAAAAAGATGTAGATCCTTAAAAATTGCAGAAGTCTTTGATGGATTCGATCGATAGACAGCGAGAGCGACTATCAGATCTTCCCAATACTCCTCTAGGATCTCACAGTTACAATTCACTCGTGAATGAAACCAGGTATGGAGACAATGTATTTCGTGTAAGCAATTGTGTTCTTAGAAAGTTTCGTTCTTTTCTGCTGAAATCTTCGGAGTTCGAAGACATCATTTGCAACAACTCCTACTTGTTTACTGATCCACTTATAGTAGGTTATCTATCAATATTTAATGAAATACGCATTCTTTGAGATAATCTCTGACCTTGAATCGAGGGATGGACAATTCAAGTTGTCGCTGTTCGAGAATAAATGGAAAGGAGAAATTGTTCCCTCCATTCTTGAAATAGGCCAGAGAGAAGAGATGGATCTTGACTCTATGAGAATCGAGTGCGGAGGTAAGGTTCATTATGTGCTATTGCGACTGTGGAATCCAGATTATTGTCTAATCTTTCATCACCTATTACAAAATCGCAACCACTTCCATAATCTTTTGAAGGGAATGAAGATGTTTTGGCAATATACGTGCTCCTCAAGATTATCAACCGAACTGTCAAGGGGACGATTCACAAAGGGAAGATATCTCACATCTTCAATCTCTTTCCGGTTAGTTCCTTTCATCCTTCACTACCGTTCGGCAGTTACAAGTATAATTCTTTCTCGACACAACGGTGAAAGATCACTCCTTTCATTCCGCGCACTGACTTGCGGGTCGACCAGTTGAGAGACTGTGTAAAAAGGAAGCTAGTGAATCATTATCTTTTACCGAATATGGAATCAAAACAAATAGATACATCCATCATGAAAGGTTATAATCGCTTATTCATTTTGCAGTCTAACACGACTCATTTGGAAGCTGCGGAATCATTGAGAAGCGCGCGTACTCCATTCCCTTCTCTCTACAGGATTGGATGCCAAACTACGATTATGGTATATCTGGGGAGTATTAGTGTTCCAATTTCAAATCTGTCCATGCCTTGTGCACTTTCATTCATTGCTGCCACTGTTGAACTTACTAAACTGGGATTCCCTCGTCCTCTCTCTCGATTGTTCCAATTCATAAAATTCATTATGGGTATTCGTGGGTCAAAGTTGCATGACACTTTGTATAATCTATACAGTTCTATCGTAGATATCTCTACTTAGGCAACTTATTAATCACTGTTGTTCCTAGCATTTCTTTGATGTGTTCATTCATCGATGATCTTTTGTGAGAGTATTATGTTTCTTTCCATTTCTGTGATATAACCAGCTTGTTGATATCGTTACTGTGCGTTACAGATGTTATTTTGTACAATAACTGTTTAGTTGGAGATGTTGGTGCTTGTAAGATTTCTGTTTCAATGAAATAAACTGTATATCATAACTATTACTCACTCTGTCGCATTTGTCGCATACCCAATTCTGAACGACAAACATGAAATGAAAGATCCGCTCTATGGAACGCTTTTTTGAACTGGTTACTGTAGATCCAGAGATTTTCACTACCCAACTTCGTTAGTCTTATAATTAGACTTTGAAATCGATGGATTAGACTTTGAATCAAGTGCGTGCCTGGGGTTACTTATAAAGTCTACAGATAAGTCTAAAATCGTAGACTTATTTCCCTGTGAGTATGTACCCGATTATCCAAACTTTGAACTTGCGAATAAAATGAGCTTTGGTTGTGAATTTCGAAAGAACTTGCCAGACAATTCAACACTTCGAAAATGGGCTTCAAACACATTTGCGCAAATGAGTGCCATTAGCATTCACAGACAACAACAACAGCTTCTGACAAGCGAGAGATAATGCGACATTGAGAGACTAAATCTACTGCAGTCACTATAAAACAGCCAGCAGAAGCTACCACTTCATCCGGTTCACCAGTTTGGACTCATGTTCCGTTCTTTCCTCATCATTCTCACTCTTCTCGTTTGCCTCGCCACTTTCCTCATCGCCGGCCCGGCTACGCTCCCAACATTCGTGCCCCGATCGGGACTGATGATCTCGGGAAGAGGTGCGTGAGCGAACCCGAATCGAAGAATGAATGAATGAACACGTATTGATTAGCACTATCCATCTCATTCGGAGCGTCATCTTGGAAATTTTTCACTTTTTGCAGGTTTCGGACCCGGCTTCGCCGAGGGAAACAGGGGAGACATGCACGCGTGATGGCCAATACCGATGCCATTTCAAGAAAGTATCCATTCTGAATAAAGTTTCTGTAAGCTAGCAAGCTCGTTATTATGAAGCAGCGATAATGCGACAAATAATGCGACGAACGAGCCTTTGCTTTATTTTTATAATCAAAAACGAAGCATTATTATAAGTATGAGAATGTAGTGTGCCAATGTTTGCAGAATAATTCAGAATCTGACATCTAAATATTTCAGATGAGAACACACAAATTGGTGAAGGAACTATGAAACAATACGTCACATTCGCTAAATTTGAAGTAGGGCTGCCAAGTGAAGAGTGAGATTTGTCTCTTCACAAATAATACTTTAACTGTAGCTTTGTCATGCCTCGCTCATCTACACTCATAAACATGTTTGTAGCAACTTGCAATTACTTTATTCAACATGTACATTGCCTTGAAATCAACTTCGCATGTTCAAGCTCAAGAGTGCATCTCGGGGCGGTTTCCATCGGCGAATCCAGGATAATATCCTTAATTTTCATTGTATGATGACATATAATTAATTGGTACGGTTATTGCAAGGTGCGGAATCCTCGTTTAGGAACTCCGAAGAAGGGTTCCTAAGCGAGAGTTCCAAACCGTTGATAGGAAAATGCTAGCTAAGTTCTTCATGCCATTCGACACGTTGAATCTTATCGGATGCTCTGATCTATTGACATAAACAACCTCACCTCTCCCAGTGATCATCAGCCCCCCTCGGGGCACGTATTCTTTCTTCGGAGCCGGGTCGGCGAATAGCAGAGTTGCTAGAAGAGCAAAGAGGAGAACTACCGAGCGGAACATCTCGAGTTTGAGTGGGATGGAACACTCGGCTCTGTTGTAGAAGACGGGTATCAAGAAAAAAGAAAGGTCCGCAAAAAAAGAAAGGTCCGTAAAAAATGAAAGGTCCGTAAAAATGGCTTTTGAAAAAGAAAGGTCCGTAAATAAAAAGAAAGGTCCTTTAAAATGGCTTTTGAAAAAGAAAGGTCCCAAAAATGGGGTTGGAAAAAATAAAGGTCCGCAAAAAAAGAAAGGTCCGTAAAAGTGGGCTTTGGAAAAGAAAGGTACGTAAAAAGTGGTCTTTGAAAAAGAAAGGTCCGTAAAAAAGAAAAAAGGTCCGTTAAAATGGCCTTGAAAAAAGAAAGGTCCCAAGAATTGAGAAGGCACCCATGCCCAAAAAGGAAAGGTCCGTATCTCTCTGTTAAATAAAATGCATCTTCATAAAACTTATTTCTATTTCTAATTACGTGCCAAGCACAGCCACCTCGACTTCACCCCTTTAATACAGGTGGGCCTATGAGAGGTTAAGGCTGAGAGGCCAAGACTAAGCCTGAGCCTAAGCAATCGATGGATGAGATTCTTAACCATCTATGTCCTATTGTCCGATCCCTTCTGTAGAGGAGGAAACTAGAGACGGGGGCTTGACATGGAACTATAAAGTTGAAAAGGAAGGCAGACCCTAGGATTGTTTAGAATCTCATCCATAGATTGCTTAGGCTCAGGCTTAGTCTTGGCCTCACAGTCATAGCCCACCTGTATTCAAGGAGCGAAGTCGAGGTGGCTGGGCTTGGCACGTAAATGAATTTTTATGAAGATGCCTTTTATTTCACAGAGAGATACGGACTTTTCTTTTTGGGCATGGGTGCCTTCTCAATTCTTGGGACCTTTCTTTTCCAAAGCCCATTTTTACGGACCTTTCTATTTTTTAACGGACCTTTTTTTTGCGGACCTTTATTTTTTCCAACCCCATTTTTGGGACCTTTCTTTTTATTTACGGACCTTTCTTTTTCAAAAGCCATTTTTACGGACCTTTCATTTTTTTACGGACCTTTCTTTTTTCTTGATACCCGTCTTCTACAACAGAGCCGAACACTACCTTTTATGGCGCCACTGCCATCCATTAAACTTTATATTTACGAATTAACGGTAATGGGCATGGGATACATGAAATGCGAGAGATTCGCTGGCAAAATTTTTTATCGACACCAAAACTGCAAAGATACTCCATGCAATAGAAGTGAAAGCACCACGCAACCGGGGGCAAAACATCATCTATTCATCTCAGGGACAACAAACAATGAATCGAGGAACAGATCCGACCACTAGTCAGTTGTACTTTCACTATCGTCATGCGGTTCCTCCTCATCCTACTGGTCCTCACGCAATCGATATGTGGTGAGTACGGTATCCCTTAGTTGCTACAGTACCCCTAAGTACGGTAACTACCGTAATCGATAAGACTGCGGTAATCAACACTCTACAGTATGCTCCAAACTCGTCCATCACCGCGAGAACTACTTCATCCACGTGCTGTGGCAGCTGTTTTGGTAATTTCCTGTCTCTGGACTCTCCTAATTTTGCGTGCTCTCTCGCCCTGTCTGACCTCCAATCGATCATTCGTTGTCACTTTTGAGGTACGAACGCGGACGAGGACTAGCCCGATCGCCGGTGCATCTCAAGATGATACTAGAACCGGGTAAGAGATCGATCTTTGACATTTCGAAATAAGAAATCCATTGATCTTTGATCTTCTTCAGAACTCTCCTTCGCCTTCCCCAAGGGCGTCCATCCACAACCTCAACCAGTGATTTCCAAGCAGACCATCCACAAGCTTCGGCGATTTCATTGATCACCTTCTCTGCATATTCATGCCACTACGCTTCCATTGTTGTAAATACTGAGCAAAACCATAAACCAACTGTCACCATTTTTCATTTTGTCCTTCATCAGCGTTTGCTGTGCAAAACCAATGTTGTAAATATTGTGCAATACCTTCGCCTCTACTACCCTACTATCTACCTAGAAGAAGAGTAGACAATTAGTGCTGTTATCTCTCCCTCCCATCTCGTCTCAAGCTGCCAATAAATGCTTCGCAGTTCCTATTCCACGTGTTCCAAGTAAGCAGCATCTCCATTTTGCATGATCTCTAATCGGTCAGAGAACCGAGATAGTGTGTGAAAAGGAGAGAGTCAGACAACTCAAAAACGAGCGAAAACGAGATCCAGCTATGGACAACAGTCGGAAAGGCGGAGAAAGTGACCATTAGGGAGTGTACTCATCGAGGAGAGGGCAGAGATACAGAGAGAGGGAGATAGCAGGGGAAAGTGAGAGAGTAATCTCGCAGGAGAAAGTTTCTCCCATCTCCTTCTCTACCACTACTAAGGAGGTCACTTGAATCGATCTGCAGAGCGGAATAAGACTTTTCATCTTTATGGTTGCTTTCGGGTTGCTTTCCCCTCTACGAATCGATGAAGCTGTACTCTCATGAATTTGCTTGTTGTTCTGTTCAAGTTGTATCCCATGTGTATCCCGTCGAACCTGACGTTCTCTCATGACAAACCTTGCTATTCTACCTATATCACATGTCCAAACTACCGGGCCTTCATTCTCAAGATGAAACACCTTCTCATCTCGCTTTCATGCTAAAAGGACAATTCGAACCGAGTAGCTGACCCGTCATTTGCTCCTATGCACCTACCGTCTCTTTCCCCTTTGGAGCGCCTCCGCCCCACCAAGGCGCCAGAAAGGGGAATTGGTAGTGACTAGATCACGCGGTAAAGTAGGTCCGAAGAAGAGATTAGGCCCTCCGGACTGAATTGGCCTTTAGTTGTTCACTGGCCTAGCAGTGGCGCACCGCAGGACGCAAGTGTCTAGAATAACGGTGTTACCTTTACCTTTTTTTTGCCTACCGTCTCTTCTATCTCAGGATGAAACTCTTTCTCCTCTTGCTTGTGGCCGCCACGGCCATTGCTGATGACCGCGTGTGGGAGACCGAGGAAGGAATTAAGATCGAGATTATTAAGAAGATTCCGGGTGAGTGAAGAATGTATATTGACGTCGTTGGCACAGCAAATGAGAGAACAATGAGCGATGGTTATACCCGGATGGGGACTGTCTTATACTTAAGATCGAGATTATTAAGAAGATTCCGGGTGGGTGAAGAGGAGAGTGGGGTTGAATCACTGCAGACAAGGAAGAACAATGATTTTTGCGTTTTTTTATTTATTTATTTTTTGTTTTTTATCAACTGGAGTATTCAAAATTGAAAGCCTGTGAGACCGTTGTTCTTGGGAGTTGTGTGAAACGTATTCGAACGAGCACTGTAAGCGCAACAAATCTGACTTGTTTCCAATGCCTACTCAAAAAATAAACTCAAGTCCTTCAATCAGTCCACCAAAAACAGCGTATCAAATGGTCCAGATAATGGCGGAGATGGATGCGTGCTCTCTCTCTCTTCCCCTCTCTTTTATTCAAATGAAAATAAGGAAAAGGGTCAAATAAATGAAAGCAAACTGTGAATTGCAGACTCGAAGTGCCCGATAAAGTCCGAAAAGGGCTGTAGTTTCACCATAGATTGTGATATGGTCGTGAGATCAAAGATTTAGCAAACAATAAGCTTGACAATATGATATCAACCGCGATTTTCAGATTCTAAGTGCCCGATCAAATCCGAGGAAGGCGACGAGCTGGAGCAGTTCTACAAGTTGACTGATAAGGCGGGCAAGGTTGTGGGAAGCAACTTCGGCAGCAAACCGTGAGTGTCACTTTAGAATACTAGGAAGCTTGCCGATTACAATTTGGACTTCTCCGCTCTTTGGATTAGTAGGAACTGTTAGGAAAGGAGGGCAAGGTCGTGGGAAGTAACTTGGGCAGGGAACCGTGAGATTTTTTATAATTATATCAATACAAAGGGACACGATTAATAATAAAATCGGCTGATTTAATTGAATGAATTGGAACTGATAGGAAAGGAGGGCAGGGTCGTGGGAAGTATCTTGGGCAGGAAACCGTGAGTGTCACCTTAGAATACTGGACAGCTAGCTATTAATAATAATAATAATAATAATAATAATAATATTTATCCGCACAGGTGTTATAATTGTGGGGGGGGGAGGTGGGACAATTGGTCTAACGGACGGGTGTGAGAGGGGGCGAGTACTACTAGTAGAGTGAGCAGACGTACAGTTCATCACACCTCCTTACTCATGACCTTCATAAACTCTGAATACGCTGTTGGGATTCTTCCCTTTCGAAGCGCATTGTACAGAACATTGCTCACACGATTCGCAAAACTGTGCTCGCGAACCTNTCGGAGGATTGAACTACCGTGGTTTTGAGATTCGAAGGAACGATTTCCTCGCAGTTTCTTTTGATCTACTGCCAACGTTCGGAAAAGTAATTGACTTCTCGCGCAACGGTTCGGAATGGTCGGTCACTGTGAAGCAGTACGTAACTGAAGAACATACGGAGAAGTACAATGCCTACATGATAGTCGAAACAACAGGTGATAAACAGTGTAATCGATGAGTCGAGATTGACTAAATTACAGTTCTTGCAAGTATCCCTCTTCACTCGATGTACTCGATGCAACCGCTAGATGGGTATGGAACGGATGAAAGTGACGTGGTCGCCGTAATCCCCACGCACAGTCTGAGGTTAGACAACAAACAAAAACAAGAGGAAGATGGGAAAGAGATCTGAGAATCTCCCAAATTTCGAAAACAGAATAAGTTGTTCCGGAATTAGCGAGAAAAGTAAGAAAGTGGCACACTACGAATTACGGTTCTGACTACTCTCCTTTAATTTTTTTATCGATTTCCTATTTCCTTCACATTTGTTTTCGAGTTAAATGCACTTATTCCAGATGCTGACCGTATGGAGGAGGGGACGGGATGGGGAGGAAATGGTCTACAGAGGGGCGGTGCCCGTAATGGGAGGTACTATCAACGAACTATGCGACTACGTGGCAAGTCGGCAAGGAGTTGACACGCAACAGATTCGAGTAGAAGATCAATACACTTCGATTGCATTGAATCGAGCCGAGGCTCTAGATCCACTTCGAGGATACTCATGCATTGTCTATGAGGTAAGACAATGAGAAGATTTCTGATCAAAGATTTCGGTTCTATTTTCTCAGATAGAGAAAACCACAACGATGGAAAGAATGTACAACGGAGGAAAAGCCCTTACACAGGTTTAATTCGCATGTGTTTGCACACCAAATAATCCCAATTGCAGATGAGACCTATGAAATACGAAGAACATGGGAATCTCGTTCAGAGGGACATGGACGATGGGAGTGAATTGTTCCATTTTCAGCAGGTACGCGCGAGCTCTGTTCACAATAGCGTAATAAGAAAAAAGTTCATGGAGGATTCGTACATAGGACAATGCGAAAATGGTGAACATGTTTCAGAATGGATTCGAAAGATCGGAAGATGTATTGATGGAAGACCAGGGCGTGGTAGCGAGAGGATATGATCCCCTATTGGAGAATTCCCAATTGCAGACTCAAGAGAGTAGTCATCAGGTTTTTCGCTTTTGACGTTACTCATCTTTTCTAACTCTAAAGCAGGTGTCCACATCCAAAATCTTTCCGAATGCGACAGCAATTGATGAGCCTGATCGAAAGGTTTGTCATTCACGCTGATCTAGTGAAATAATCGACAAAGTATTACAGAGAGTCTTTCCAATTGCAACTTCTCTCTCAGTCTCTGGATATATCTTGAAAGTCAGTCACACTCATCCACTCCGCATACGAAATTAACCCATTTTGCAGAAAGAACTTCAAAATGCGACAATTAGAGAGATACTCAATGAAGAGAAAGGCAGAGAAGTCATTTTACGAGCTATCGAAGACGGGTCAGCACTAGAGGATAATCCCACTCGAAGATGCGCATTGATGAGATCCATTGCGAATTTTTTGCTCTTGAACTGCAGGATGTGAGTTTGCTCAAGATATAACTAAGCTATTTACTGTTTCAGTCAGTACTCGCCAACATTCGTTGAAAAGGTAGCCTTTTTATCGAAAGTGATGGACAAATATCCGCAATTCAATGTGGTAAGTGAGCAGTAGAAGAGGAAAACTAACTCGCTCAGGTAACATTATGCCAGTCGGGAGGAGCAATCAGTAAATGTATTTCCTATTTACGGCGTGTTATGGCAGCAAATTGTCAATTGGAAAAGCGAATATATCGGAAGACTGAGGTAACGTCTACTTATCAAGCTTCTTAGGAACAATAGGACACTAGTATTGGGAATTAAAGACAGATATGAAAAGAAGGGCAATAAGAGGATAAGAAAGGAGACGAATCGCGACAATGGGAAGAGCTACAAGCATGCACGGGAACCTCATTCGGAATGAGTGATCGATATGGTTGTAAATAGAGAGAGAGATGAAGAGTGCATGGAACTCAATGATCTACCCAGTGAAGATCATGGGAAATCGGATCGAAGGGAAGACCTTTCTGAGAGAAGAGAAGGGAATCGGGAATGGCATAGGGAGAAAATGAGAAAGGAAGAAGGAAATGAGTCATTAATTAGAAAAAGATATAGATCCTTAAAAATTGCAGAAGTCTTTGATGGATTCGATCGATAGACAGCGAGAGCGACTATCAGATCTTCCCAATACTCCTCTAGGATCTCACAGTTACAATTCACTCGTGAATGAAACCAGGTATGGAGACAATGTATTTCGTGTAAGCAATTGTGTTCTTAGAAAGTTTCGTTCTTTTCTGCTGAAATCTTCGGAGTTCGAAGACATCATTTGCAACAACTCCTACTTGTTTACTGATCCACTTATAGTAGGTTATCTATCAATATTTAATGAAATACGCATTCTTTGAGATAATCTCTGACCTTGAATCGAGGGATGGACAATTCAAGTTGTCGCTGTTCGAGAATAAATGGAAAGGAGAAATTGTTCCCTCCATTCTTGAAATAGGCCAGAGAGAAGAGATGGATCTTGACTCTATGAGAATCGAGTGCGGAGGTAAGGTTCATTATGTGCTATTGCGACTGTAGAATCCAGATTATTGTCAAATCTTTCATCACCTATTACAAAATCGCAACCACTTCCATAATCTTTTGAAGGGAATGAAGATGTTTTGGCAATATACGTGCTCCTCAAGATTATCAACCGAACTGTCAAGGGGACGATTCACAAAGGGAAGATATCTCACATCTTCAATCTCTTTCCGGTTAGTTCCTTTCATCCTTCACTACCGTTCGGCAGTTACAAGTATAATTCTTTCTCCACACAACGGTGAAAGATCACTCCTTTCATTCCGCGCACTGACTTGCGGGTCGACCAGTTGAGAGACTGTGTAAAAAGGAAGCTAGTGAATCATTATCTTTTACCGAATATGGGATCAAAACAAATAGATACATCCATCATGAAAGGTTATAATCGCTTATTCATTTTGCAGTCTAACACGACTCATTTGGAAGCTGCGGAATCATTGAGAAGCGCGCGTACGCCATTCCCTTCTCTCTACAGGATTGGATGCCAAACTACGATTATGGTATATCTGGGGAGTATTAGTGTTCCAATTTCAAATCTGTCTATGCCTTGTGCACTTTCATTCATTGCTGCCACTGTTGAACTTACTAAACTGGGATTCCCTCGTCCTCTCTCTCGATTGTTCCAATTCATAAAATTCATTATGGGTATTCGTGGGTCAAAGTTGCATGACACTTTGTATAATCTATACAGTTCTATCGTAGATATCTCTACTTAGGCAACTTATTAATCACTGTTGTTCCTAGCATTTCTTTGATGTGTTCACTCGTCGATGATCTATTCTGAGAGTATTATGTTTCTTTCTATTTCTGTGATATAACCAGCTTGTTGATATCGTTACTGTGCGTTACAGATGTTATTTTGTACAATTACTGTTTAGTTGGAGATGTTGGAGCTTGTAAGATTTCTGTTTCAATGAAATAAACTGTGTATCATAACTATTACTCACTCTGTCGCATTTGTCGCACACCCAATTCTGAACGACAAACATGAAATGAAAGATCCGCTCTATGGAACGCTTTTTTGAACTGGTTACTGTAGATCCAAAGATTTTCACTACCCAACTTCGTAAGTCTAATAATTAGACTTTGAAATCGATGGATTAGACTTTGTATCAAGTGCGTGCCTGGGGTTACTTATAAAGTCTACAGATAAGTCTAAAATCGTAGACTTATTTCCCTGTGAGTGTGAATGGCTCAATGACGAGACTTCATGCACCCGGGAAGAAATAATCTCTCGAATGTGTCATGTAGGCTCATCCATTCATCTTCGCGACATTTATCACGCACGTTCGACTTGGTTTGATGATTTCGTGAGTATAGTAATGAAATAAGATGGCGTAATGGAGTGACACAAAAAGTGATAATGCCGAACACTACATGAATCATAGATCTCTTTTTGCACATTTTTTGATCAAATTCTAACCGAAACATTATTAAACGGAACTTGATTTTGAAATGGTAATTCATAGTTCAGAGGAGCTTCTCGGTTGATACGATGACAATGAAGGGCGTAGAATGCAGTTCGCCTTACTGTACACTATCTGTTTCCATTATCTTGCCCCTTGCTTCTCAACAAGTGACATAACAGACACATGATCCATTCTCAACAAGCGTCCCAAATCCCCCATCCTCACCTGAGGAGAAAGACACTCTTATTCCACATATTATCTCCTAGTCAGAGAAGGGAAATTCCATGCAGGTTGAGGATATCTCCCATCATTTACTCCGAAGTGCCATGGCCCGTCCCCACGCCTCATTAAGGATACTCCCGAATCTTCATGCTATCCACCTCTCAGAGAGGCGAGATACCGTGCAATCGAGGAGAAATCGGCATCATTATCGGATTTCGAGTGGCTCCTCCTCATTATAACCGGCGAATACTCTCCTCGTTTGGCATACTATTTTTCAGTTATGAAGAAGAGGGATCATGGACAATCAAGAGACGATAGGGCGCATCCCACTTCACCTGTTGCCTTCTCTAATTGGGCTGCCACTCCTGACAGCCTCAGTCAGTCCCCTTCCTTCCCCAGAGTAGTTAGCTCCTCTCTTTTCAGGTTGCTCTTTTAGCTCGAGAAGAAGGAGATGGTTTGGGTCTGGACGAGGAATGAGCGCGGCCTGTCCTCCATCTCTCCTCCGCCCTCTCCTCCCCGTCCCTCCTCCCGCTTCGAATACGATCGCTATGGCAACCACTTCCAGTGAGTGGACAACGGGGCCCTGGGGCCAGTTTCTGGGCCTTTTCCGGTTTTGGGGCACTATTTCTTATTTACCGTCTCATGCTCTGTTTGAATACGACTGTCATGGCAACCACTACCTGTGAGTGAAAAACGGGGGCCTTATGGCCAGCTTCTGGACCTGGTTCCCTCATTTTTGTTTCTTGGGTCAATTTTAGCCCGGGAAAACCAGTTTCTGGTCTGTTGCATGCCAAAGTGACCTTTTTCGGGGTTTGGAACAGTATTTCTCGTTTACCGCCACGTTTTGTGTTCGAATGTGACTGTCATGACAACCAGTGTAAACAGGGCGCTTTTTGTCCCTTTCTTCCCTTTCTGGGAATGTTTCCCTCATTGTTGCTTTTTGGGGGGTCAAATACTAGTCCACACTTGCCAGCGTCCGTTAGTTTCGCTGTTCAAACCCTAGAAACCACTCTGACCTCCTCGTTTCACCACTTTTTCAGCATGATCCCAAAAAATCCAAATATGACTGTCATGGCAACCTTCTAACGGTATAATTATCGGGAGTTTTTCACGAGTTTCATCTTCAGTTTCTCCTCTAATTCAGCCCCACACAAACACTTCCGCGCGCGTTTCGTCTTCGTCCCGGGAGAGAAGCTTATATGGAGGTATGTCGTCTGCTTGGAGCATTCTCACCCCTTCAGCCTTAATTGGGAGCGTTTCGGATAATGGTTTAGTATTCACAACGTCAACGGCTTCTAATCAATTACATTTCAGGACGACAACACGCTCGCGTGCTTCGTCGATGACGTCTCCATCAAGGGCATCTATGTGTACCTGTCGAGAAAAGTGAGGCGCTCTCTCACTTTACCGTGCTCTCTCGCCTTTTCTCTGACCAAAAATGTGCATTTGATGCTAAATTACCACCGTTCAAGTGGAATAATTATGTCCCGCCCCCCGAAGTTACGTCCTCTAAAAAGCCCCGATCAAAGATCAACCTGCCGCCGCCGTCCGATGCCAACGACGACGTCTTCAACTGCCTGGCGTGGAATCAGGTGAGGCGTTGAAACTATTTTGGGAGGGAAATTGTCGGTTAGAAGAAACTCTGAATCACGTGAGACGGCTTATAGAATCTCTGATCCAGGAGGAGAAAGGGATTCATAGCTGTGGAATGCAAGAATGAAAATTATTGCAAGAATACTAACTCCTAGAGCTTGGGATAGGCTTAGGACAGACTAATGACTGGTTCAGAACTCCGGCACACTCGCCGCTGGAGGGTCAAGAGGCCATCTGCGACTGCTGCTGACGAATGCGATGAATTCGGAAGGATCGAGTGAGTGAATGGAATGAGCTAACTCTCTCCATTTTACACGCTCTCTCGCTTTGTCTAGCCATATTTCCCGTATTAATCCTCCCATGAACGAAATTATTTCACTTTCTAGTCCAAATGGACAAGGACATCGCTACCATCGTGCAAATCACCAACTTCACTTCGAATCTGAGTCTGGAAGGGCATAATGGTGCGTTTATCAATGGAAACTTATCTTAAATGGTAAAAAGGATGAAACGTACCGAGGGGAAGAGTTACAATTTGTTAGAGAATTTCCAATCTCTGACTGGAGGGAATAATGGGGCGAATTATATACTGTTTTGTGAAAGATGAATGCAAGACAAATCGAATAGCGAGGCGTTGCTTTGAACAAGGACTTACTGTGAAACATAACTGAATGCCGATCCGCAAAAGTAAAAACAAATAAATCAATATTTAAAAATCTCTATTTGACAGGCCAGGAGGTGCTGTGCTGCGCGTGGAACGAAAGTATGCAGAAACTGACCACCTCGGATAGGTAATTAAATAATTATTAATTATTAAATTTTGAGATTAACAATATCAGAAGCGGCTCGATCATCGTGTGGACGTACGACAACGAGAAGTGGTACGAGGAGATGGTCAATAACAGGTAAACAATAACAACAACAATAATAACAACACCTGATAACAATGGGGCTTGTTTTGAAGTGTCAAAACAATAACAAGACTTCAGACAGCAATCGCACGTGGTCGGCATGTCCTGGTCGCATGACGGAGCGAGGATCTGCATCGCATATGCCGACGGTCTGTTGTTGTTGTTGTTGTTGTTGTTGTTGTTATTATTATTGTTGTTGTTTTAGTTTTTGTTATTGTTTTGCTATTCAGGAACGTTAATCGTCGGTTCGCAAGACGGCAGCCGCGTCTGGAACAAGGACTTGGGCTTCGAGTTGGCGGGAGGGTGCTCGGTGAGTCGTGACTATGATTCATCCTGATCCTTTCATTCCACGTTCTTGGGTCATGAAATCATTCAGTGGTCGCCCAACAACAACACTATTCTCATCGGTCTGGCCGATGGAGAGGTGCACGCATTCAACGAGCAGGGAGAGTTCTATGTGAGCCATTCCGTGATTTGGGTTCACACTTCCTAAAATGCGGCTCCGGATCTGTCTGCGAAACTCCGGTCCTTTTTGCAGCACAAGCTCCAGATCTCGTGCAACGACATTGTCGAGATTGAGCACGCACTGTCTTCGGAATTCATTCGCGGACCGCCGAGGGAGAACGGTTAGTTTATGATCTTTGATCTTTGCTCTCTGATCTCTGATCCCCAAGCCTGAGCTTGCTCTTTGGCGGTTAATATCTACTCGGTATGATCCCTGATCTTCCAATAAAGTTCTGAGATAGTGAATGCCCCCCAAATGCAAGTATCCCTTCCTCCCTATTGCAGCTTTAGCGTCGAACGGACTCGAGAAGGGTAGGTCAAGCCACAGCCCTAGCTGACTATTCTGGCTCCGTCCTAAAACTTCCTTGGCACAGAGCCAGGAACCAGTGTTCCACCGATGTAGTGGGTAGCGCCCTTTCTTCGTGTTCCGTCTATGATTTGAATGTGCAATGCGTCACTTTTCCTGTTTCCCCCTAATTATTCATTCACAAAATCGCACCCTGTCCTATCTAGAGCTTGAACAGATGCTCTCTCCTATCCAGAAGACTACCGTAACCCTCAGTTATTGATTGCCTTTCAGACGAGGTCAGGAACCAGATCGTCTCACTGAAGTGGTACGCACCCGCGAAGAGAGCCAAACCAGAAGTCGGCCCGAAAAGAGGTGAAATTGATCTTTGATCTATTTCTGTTTGAAAATGATTGTTTTCTGACCCAGATCGTGTAGGAAGTGTTTTAGCCAATGGGAATTTCCCGAATTCTTGAGTAGACAGTTTACGGCGAATAGGTCAGTCATGAAACGTAGATAAACCCGAATTTCGAATTGTAGGGTTTTATTTTTCAGAGACGTACATTCCTCCATCCAAACGTCGATCCATGCTCTTCGCTACTCGCTCCGAGGCGCAGTACAATCGGCCGCCCGAGAGCGAGCCGGAACCGGTGAGTAGAATCCGGATGCTGGCAAACTCCGACTCCCACATGTCAGATTAGATAACATGCTTCTTGTCTACACATACCTAGACTTTGCTGGAGCAGTTGAGTTTTTTTAATAGCGGTATAATGCTGCGTGTGATGAAAAATTGATAGCATCAGTAGAATCTGAATACAATAAAATAAATATCTACAATTGATTTATCTTATAACTGACAATTACCCTATCCAGTTCACTCCAGTCGCCGTCCGTCCCACCATCCTCATTGCCTACTCCCAAGGAGCACTGCAGTTGATGAGGAATATTGATGATACGTGTAAGACTAAACCCCGGCTCTGGGTATTTTGCGGTTCTGGATGTTTGTCGGCTCTCAGTAATTCCTGGTTCCTTGCAGCCCCGATCGCGGTTCGCTTCCCCAACGTACTGCTGACTTCGGCGCAGTGGAGTCCGGGTGGAGGCTTCTTTGCAGGTACGGTAGGCTGGAATACTGTATGTTAGGGGCACGGTAGGTAAGGGTACGGTAGCTTATCTTTTAAAAAATCGATAATTGCAGCCACCGGCCACAACTTTGAGGCGCCCATGGACAGTCGTCTGATACTCGTGATCGGCACGGCATTTGGCGATGTACTTTTCCCTTTTCTATTTTTAAACTGTTTTAGCTTGAAAACGTCGAAAAAATCATCTAAAAACGTGGTAAAATCAACAAAATTGACACCTTTCTTACAGAAACTGCGCGTGATCAAGAACCCGGGACACAGTCTGCGCGACTGCGCCTGGGACCCGACCGGATTGAAGGTACTGTAGCTTTGGGCACTCTCTCAATTCCGCCTGATCTCTCGCCGGTCGCTTCGTTAAATCCAAACAATCTTTTAGGTAGCACTGGCGCTGGACAACGGAGTCTTCTACGCGACCATTCGACCGGATTACTTGGTAGGTAGTTTGATAAAGAGAAACAATATTAGCCTTCGAAAACGCGTCTAGTTATATGGGACAAACTACTGCAATATAAGTCTTCACAGAAGAACGCATTTTAAAGTAAGAGTGAAACATAAGTCAAAGACAGGCGACGCTCGCCTGTTTTACTACTAAGAGCATAATATTGAGCGATTCTTACATGATTTTTTACGAATCTATCCATTTAGTGGGCCTACGGCGGTCACTCGGTCGTCTATGCCTACTCCGAGGGACAACCAGATGAGCACACGGTGGTGTTCTACGAGACGAGACTGCAGGAGGTTCGATAGCCGATAAAAAGCCCTCAAGGACAACAGTTTCGAAAATGCGACTTGATGAAAGATGTGATATTCCAGAGTTACACGAAGCATCTGCGCGGACTAAAGGCGCTGACTGGTCATGGCGACTACGTCTGCTACGTGTGCAGGCATGAGGAGAGCAAGACCAGCACTGCTGTGGTTGGATCATCTAATATTCAAAAATGTTAACATCCTTGGTCGGGGAGGGATATCAGACCTCATCGGACTAGGAAATTAGTATTAGGCTACGTCTGCTATGTGTGCAGGAATTAGGAGAGCAAGACCAGCACGGCGGTGCTAAGTGAATAAGGTCACTTAATGCTCGGTAGTCCCTGAGATGAGACAGAATTCACTTGAGCTTCACAGATACTACAAGATCCTTCTATTCTTCTTGAATTAGTATCTTGTTCCTTTCGAAACGGAAGTAAAAAATACTGCAGTACGCGGCCCAGCTCTGCAATGGCATCGGCACTCCCGTCGATTTCAAAACACTCGAGATCGACCCGAAATTCGTAGAGATGAATGCGACTTCAGCTGTTTTCGCCAGTGAGTTATTATGTTTAGATTATTATTCAAAACAAAAAAACAAGGCCGAAAACAACATCGTTCAGGCCCCGAGTCCTTCGTGATCTGGCACTTCTCCCTGCCGAGGAAAGTGGAGTTGGGATTGAGGTTCACGAAAGCGCCAGAGACGACCCTGGAGCAGTGAGTACTGAGCTAATATCAACATTAGAACTAAATCTCAAATCGATTCAAGAATCAAATCCTCTTTCAGAGTCTACTTTCTGGATAACCTGCTCCCTCTGACGGATTCGTCGTTCAAGCGGAGAGTGAGTAACGTTAAAATATTTTTTATTAATTTAATGTTTATTAATTAAATAAATTCTAGAAAGGCATGGATTCGATATGCTGCATCTGTCTGGGTGATACCTTCTTCCTTGCGGTTGGTAACTATTATTTTTAATTCACGAAGGAACAATCAAGTTATCAAATCGAAATCCCCTCCTCATCTCTAGTAATGATGTTGAAACATACTTGAAACCATCTCATTTCGCGAAAAGAAACACATTTCTCAGGATCACAGCATCGATTGGACCATTATTGATAGGATTAATTACAATTAGCCTATAAAAATTACAATAAACTATTATCCAGGCTACCGACTCGGGCCACCTCTTCAAGTTTTCCCTCCAGGACGGGGCTCTGCTCAACAGATTCGTTATATGTGCGCACCCTGAGAAAATGAGATTAAGCATGCTGAATAAGTTGGTTTATTGCTCAATTGAGTTTCACGTTGCTCTCTTAAATCGCAGAGTCTATGCAGTTCGATAACTCGAGAATTGCGCTTTGAAATAATCCATAATTTTCGCAGAAAGCTCGCCGTACTGGACAACATGATGATCCTCAAGTTCTATGAGATGCACGATGACAAGGTTGTTAATTAATTAATAACTAATTAACAAATAATAATTAATCACAGGCCGAGCCGAATCCACACGACGACAAGAAGGAGATCTGGAGCTTCTGTTGGGATCAGGTTGGACTTGCGAAAATCGGGAGATTTGGGGCCAAAAATACACAGATGAGAAGTGAAAAGTGCAGGAATCAGACGACTCGATCGCCGTTAACGAGAAGAGCAAGATGACCGTGTACAGGAATGGCGAGGCGGAGGAGGGACAGCTGAATACTGGGTAAGACATGGATTCAGTCCGAGATTCATTAGTCCTTGAGCCCCAACGCTCAAAGGTCCGGTAACTAATGGGGGGCCAGATACGGCTTGTTACTTTACACGAACAGGCCGTTGCCGACTTTTTAGCTGGTATTGACCACTTGAACTCAGGTACATCTGCCAATTCCGCGGGCTGGCCGTCCGCTCAGTGAACGTGGACAACTTTATGCACTATAGAGGCAAACCGGAGAAGCGGTTCATCGTGGATATGGAGATCAAGGTATGGAGAGGAATTAGGGAGGGGATTTGAATCCGGAGTTTCTTGAGCAGATGAAGATCTTCATCTTGCAGGTCCTTCGAGAAGTAAAGATGATGCTGGAGCGGCAGAGCATCACCGATGCAGTGGCATTCATTGAGAAGCAGCAGCACCCGAGACTGTGGTGGGTATATTGGGTTTTCCCGTTCCGCGTACTCGATCAGGGGTCACACGTAGCGAGCATAGGTGAATCTATGAGAGATGTCTAATAGGCATTGGAGGTGAAATAAAGACGATTATCAACCATGATAGGTTTCCTGAGATTGAGTAGAAGACGTGCAAGCACTCTTGGAAAATGTATTTGATTTCGAAATCCCGAATATTCTTCAATTTTAATTTGTGTCTCTCAGGGAACTGCTGGTCGAGCACGCCCTCCTCAAGGGCAACATTGCCGTGGCCGAGCACGCGTACGTCAAGTTGAAGGACTACGGAGGGATTCAGTTCTGCAAGAAGCTGGTGGAAATACAGGTTTGTGACCTACCCACCTTTTGTGGCTTCTGACACTTCTGACTTTTCTCGAGCATCAGGGGTGTTCCCTGGAATGGGTTTGTAAAATACTACGGCGATATTAAGCTCTGCAGATACAGGTTTGTTGCTATCTTCTATGGTTTCCAAAGGGTAAGTGATGTCTGAAAAAGGCAGAAGAAACGCTATAATACACTCGAGCAAACGCCATTGGAGTGCAAACTGCTGATGCAAGATAAGAATTGATGCTATCAATAATACCGTAATCCATATCTTCCGTTCAGGACCCGGACATGCAGCGTGCCGAGGTCTTCCAGCACTTGGGCAAGATCAACGAAGCAGAGCAGATCTACAAGAAGGCCGATAGGATGTGAGAAGTTGATCTTTGATCTTTATGCCGTTAAAATGTCTCGTGAGGCAGATTTGATGCTACCAAATGGTATCATTTCAGGGACCTAGTGATCGAGATGCGCAAGAAGTACAACGAGTGGCTGTCGCTACTGCACATTCTCGAGGCAGAGAAGGTCAGTTGGCGATCAGAGATGGTAACTGTCGTTTGCAACTCCTTCCTTGGCTATTCAATGTACCTCTCCAACTATCAATTTCATTTCTCAACCCTTATTATGTTACGCATGCAAGTATTTAGCGAATAATTCGAGCATGGTATTGATCAAAGGGCGGTTGAGCATGATGTGCATGTCCTGTGATCGTGGAGACTATCCTAGTTCGTTGTAAATCTCGCTAATTCATGCATAAGAAGAGTACCGAAGAAAAGGGATCGCAATGTGCTCGTCAAGTAACGTGTACCCCATACCTATCATGATGGATGCCAATCTCAACCAACTACAGCCCGGGTTCTTCATCCAAATCGCAAGACGATTCCCAAGCGTCCGCCTTCGATTGGAGTTTCAATGGCTGCTCATCCGACACAAAAACGAGCTGGATCGACTCGAATGGCTTCACCATCATCAATCGTACTTCGGGTTCATCCATCCATCCGCGACTCCACCCATACTCGATATCCACCCAATCCCACTCGAGCAATGCACACTATGCCGACTAATCGACCCGTACATGCCGTTGCATCGACGCCTCAACTCGATTTATTCCCTTTGTCAGGGCGATTTTGAGTTACAAATAATAAGTCTTCGTCCAATTCGTGATAGTTCGGCACTAGGTCGGATCAGAATTATTTTTCTAAACTGTCTCTGACAAAACTGTTGTCGCTCGCCTACTTCCGATTCTAATCCGACCTAGCACATAGTTCGTAGCATACTTCTCTTATAGTTTGTATGCTGATCCTCGAAATGTTTAGTTATGAATTCGTATATTGCACGCTAATAAGTTATATTGCCCGGTGGAAACAAACTCCTTATGTTCTTCAGTTGGAATGTTAGTCTATTGCACGCTATTCAGTTGTAACACTCTACAGATAAATTTCTGACACAACATTTGCCATTTTGCCAAAAATGGAATTGAATTAATGGAAAGCTTCAATTTTAAGACACATGTCACAATTTATAATATCCATTCCGTATTATAGATGGGCAAGCTTGGAGATGACGACCTTCTCAAGGAAGCGAGGAACGAGGTGGGAGACATGTACGCGGAGAAGCTGAATTGGTGAGGGGCTTGGAACATTTGAACGTCAGTATCTTTTTGAAGCCTTTGTTTATAGAGCGTTCTAGTATGTGGTTAGGATGAGTAGGTTTAGCCCCTTCTCTTCAAATGGTTGAAATCTACGCGGAGAAGCTGAATTGGCGAGTGCAGATATCAAACTCTCGAGTAAAATGGCAATGATGTATCTGGAGGGTTTTTCCATTAGATCGCAGCTCTTCAAGGTAAGGAAGTGGGAGACATGTATGCAGAGAAGCTGAATAGGTAAGGGGTTTTGAGCAGATAATTGCCGAGCGGATGCAAACAAGATCAAAAAGTGGATCCATACGTTCGTTTATACGCACCGTGAAGCATATCTCAGCGCTTTAAATTAGAGAATTCACATTAACGGTTCTTCGTTTTTAGGTTTTAGACTTATTGATTGATTTCTTACCATACAGGAAGAACGCGATGGTGTACTATCAGCGGACGCAGAACTTCGCTAAAGTACTCCGATGTGCACTGCAACTTGACGATTTCGAGATCATTCTCGCCCTGCCGCCCAAAGTGCCTGATGGAGATCCGTTCTTACTGGTTAGTTAGCCTACCTCTCTCGATATGTGATCTACCTAATAAGACAGCGTTATACGAGATTTATGTCTACACATTATCCAAATAACCATTCAGGAACTCGCCGAGGTCTTCTACAACGCCGGGCTCGCCGAGGAGGCTGTGAACTGCTTTCTGAGGGTGATTTAAATCAATAAATCGCATTTAAACAGTTATTTGAGTGCGAGAAGCTGAACGAAGCGCTGGACTGCTGCATCAAGCTCAACCAGTGGGAGATGGTTAGTGGTCTGATATCCCGAATATGTTTCGCCGATTGAACATAAGTTATCGTTCAAGATGCTTTGTAAGTCGTGAGCAGCTATCCTAATTCGAATATGTTTCACCATTTGCGCATGAGTAATATCACAGTAAACGGTTTGATGAACGGCGATCACCATGTTTTAAAAACTCACTTAAAAACTCACGTCAGAATCAATTTCCAACAGGCCGTCAACCTCTCGCGCTCGCACAATCTACGTGATGTCGATGCATTGCTAGGTAATTCGCTAATGTTTGCCGAAAATTTATGGTGTTTTACGACTTCAACAACTGGAGATATGCTTTCGCATCCATTACCGATGTATTTCTTCAATCAGTCAATCCTCATCCATCAACTAGCACCTGATACAGGACATGATAGGAAAGTATACGGACTTTTCAGGAAAATACACGGCCGAGCTAACCGGCAGTAACGAGCGAACCCTAGCGGCGGTGCAGTTATACAAGAGGGCGGGCAAGTACTTGGATGCAGCGAGGATCGTGTATGATGTGAGATATGGAATCGATGATGCCACACAATTATCGGACTGAATATTCCGAGAAATTGAAGTTCGTTCAGAGTAAAATCCACTCAGATCGCTACCGAAGAACGGTTCAAGTCCGCCTCTCTTCTGAGATTGAAGAAGCTGTACGTCATGGCAGCCTTATTGATTGAGGACTATCATAATCAGGTTGGCATCATTTTAATTAGCTTAATTACTTTAATTAATGATTGCAGACGCGCAACAAAGCCGCGGCGGAGAAGGGCGCGACTAAGGATGCGGTAATGATAATGATTACTTGGTGACGGTGGCTGATGAGGTCCTTGTAGGCCAAAGCTACGCTATCCAGTCTCCTCAACGAGGACACATCGATGAAAATCGAGGACTCGAGGATGATTGAGAGGGCATGGTGAATATTTCACATTGATTACATCATCAATCAGCATAAAATACCCTTTTAGGCGTGGCGCTGAAGCCTACCACTTCTTCATGCTCGCGCACCAGCAGCTGTACAAAGGTGATTTCAAGAACCGGAACCGGGAATTGGAAATCCGAGAATAGAACCGGGAATTAGACAATAATCACATTTACATAGGCGAAGTCGACGCTGCAATGAAGACCTCTCTCTTCTTGACCGAATTCGAGGATCTGCTGGATCCGATTGAGATCTATTCTCTTCTGGGTAAGCGTTCTCCGGAATGTTACTATGCCTCTTTTCTGAGTCGATTTTAAAAATTCAGTAAACAATAAATTCTTCAGCAATGTCCTCCGCTGCCTCTCGTCAGTTCGAGCAGTGCAGCCGGGCGTTCATGAAGCTGGAGAGCTTGCCTGTAGGGGGAATTATATGTTGGACCCCTAGTTTGAAATATTCTCTCACATCGTGCATTTGCAGAACCTCTCACCAGACCAGCGTGAATCGTATGAGAAGCTTGCGATGGCCATCTTCCTCAAGTAATCTATTCATTGCTTGATTTGTATAATGAGTACCTAGAATAACGAAACACCGAGCTAACGAGCAGATTCACAAATATATTCAGGAACCCTCCGACCGACACGAAGATGAAATACGTGGACTGCTCGCAGTGTCAGGAACCGATGCCCGACTTCTCCCTGGCATGTCCCTCTTGCGAGTATAAGGTGAATACTGAAGGACATTCCTTAGAACCGCCGTCTCATAGTGGTGACAAGCAATAGATGTATGTGGTTGATGCTAGACATCGCCCTGTCCTGTGTCTCTCATGAGAATAAGATACTCATACAGACAGCCAATCATAATTATATCACTCGATGTTACGCCTGATCAAACGTCAACCATCTCTCCCATTCCAGCTACCCGTCTGCGTGGTCACCGGCCAGCCCCTGCAGGCCTTCCAGTTCTGGCTGTGTCCCGTGTGCAAGCATCGCGCGTATGAGCAGGATATCATCAGGTTTGTCCTTTCATCAAATTTATAACAGGACCGTCTTGTGGAGCCTTTTTGACAAAACGGAATTGGTAATTTGCGAAAAATATAGATTCAGGTGCACGTTCTGCCCGCTTTGCCATACGAAGATCGACCAGAGCACGATCAAACCTGCTGTCTAATTGGCCAGCTAATGAATTCTACGTTTTTATCTTGTAGAGGCTTTTATTACATATGTGTCACTCCTAACTGATGATGAGACTGTGATTTCCCAGTGATCTCTTATCTATAAATGATATTTATCATACTGAGGCACAGTTCGTCTCAGATGTTATACAGACTCAGTCTGCTCGCCCTTATATCCCTGCTGGCCCCGCAGTCCATGTAGTCCATGTCATCAAGAGAGGGCTCGAAAGCGAGATGCACGCGAGGAGCCTGGAATGTAGTTGTATTTCTCATCTAAAAGAGCACGGCATTTTAGCGCCAAAAAAGAATTTGAAAGTTCCGTGCAAGACCATAGACTAAAACGCGGTTCCGGCTGGCCAGGCTGGTAAAAATATACGGTAATCCTCTCTTTCTCTGGTGCTCTCTAGGGTTGTCTATTCGGATTTTTATCCGGCAATTCCGAGTCAATTTCCCTCTCATTCTCCGTCTCACGGAGGTTCCGAACCGGTCTCATTACGTATGCGGAACTCCGGATAGATCTCGGAAGTCCGTCATCAAAAAATAATATGAATCATTGCTGAAACTCAACACATTTTCCCTTGTGCGATAGAATAGAAGTGAGGCCGGTCCCCTCTAGACAGAGACGGAGGAATGAGAATGACGGAGTTCCGAGATCTATCCGGAGTTACGCATACGAAATGAGGCAGGGCGACCGATTCACGGAGTGAATGAGAGTGAGGAATAAGAGGGAGGGAAACTCCGAACTCCGGATAGACAACCCTAGTGCTCTCTTTTACTCGCCCACCCCCTATAGAATGCCGTGAAAGAGAGCCATCACTCAGAGGTGCTGAGCAACAGCTCGTGTGCATATCAAATCGTCTTATTATGGCCGATATCAAGTGATAACGTTTGAAACAATCGCAAGTATAAAAGGTGTGCGAACCTTCAACGCGTTCTCATCCAGCTTCGACAGCAGGCCGAATCTGTAAATTGGTATTAATTAATTGATAGACTAATTAATTAGTTAATGAATATGTGTTAACCTCGCCAGCGAGTGCAGCTGTGTCATCCCGACAGTTAGCCCGCGGTTCATGTTGAGGGACTGGGCGAGCTGGGAAGATTTATGTTTAATTCACTGCAGCAAATTCAGTTATGCTTCACTAGGCCACCAAGCAAATAACTTAACACGCTCGTTCAATCTCAATTCGTCTATCGTCTTAAATGAAAAACGATAAAGCTCTCTACCCGTTACGTTCTTCAGTATATCAATCTACCTTGCCTACTCCTATCGTACTCTTACCGAGAACATCTTGCTGGCCAGCTCCCTCGCCTTGCCAACGTGTCTGCCCATATAGTGGATGTGGTCGATGAGCTCGGCGGCGACGAAATCGATCGTGATCGTGACGAGAATGACGCCCAGGACGATGAAGAGGACGAGGTAGATCACGTTGACGGACGGCTGGGATTGAGTGAATAAAATGAGACTTCTCTAAGAATTTTGGGTTCGTAGAGTTTTAGCTATGTACAGATGTGTATCACACGTCCGCCTAGAGGGGTTGAGTGTCAATCGAACAATTCTCCTTGCTGTTCCGCCATTGAAGTATTCTCACCGCTAGATCGCCGAATCCGATCGTGAATATGGAAATCAACGAGAAGTAGATGGCGTCCATCAGTGTCATCTCGGTGATGAGGTGGAAGAAGACGCCTGGAGGGATTTAATTTACTTCGTCTGATGCTTTTATCCTATCTCTCTGTTCCATCAATCTGGCATGTTCGCTCAATATCACTTCGTGATTCTTGCAAATTACATCGCATCTCTGGCCGACGAGAAAGTATGCAAAATCGAAAGACGAACCTCCAAGAATCGGATAGATGGCAAGCAGTGAGAGGAAGATCATCGTGGGAATGGTGAGGGACTGAATAGAAGATGAATTGGTGCAAGGAATGAACTTCAATGACGAATTCAGTAATGATCTCAGTTATTTTCAAAATATTTCCGGTCTCGACAGGAAAGATACAGTAATCTCACCGTGAAGAACTGCGTGATGAAGTTGCTCATGAACTTGCCCGCATCGGCCATCGTGACGAGCACGAGAGGAATGCCGAATATGCCTGTTTATTGATTGAATATCGATTTCTGGATACCGTAGCCCTTCGAAACGTAGCTACCGTAATCATGTTATCGACTATTGATTTTTCACAGTAATCTAACCCTACCGTAAATGACGACGAACAGCCGGGAGACGGGCGAGATCGGCGTGATGTAGCCGTAACCTGGAATTAGTCTTTGAAAAGTTAGTTCCCGATAGGCAGTGCGCACCGACGGGGATTACGGTAGTCGAGGTGAAGAGCACCGCCGAGGACAGCGTCCACATGTCCTTGTTCTCGGACGAATTGGAGAAATGCGTCTGGAAGGGATGAGTACTCGAAGGTGAGGGCACATCTATGAGGAAACTAGCAACCTCCCCCCCCCCCTACTTTGTTCGCCGGGTGGCGTGCACGGTTAAAATTCATTCGCTTGCGTTGCGCATTGGCATCATCCCTTGTAAAAGGCTCGGGATGTGAAGGGATGCCAAGAGTACTCGAAGATGAGGGCACATCTATGAGGAAATAGATGGTAGGGTTGCAGGATTGGCGCCTTCTTCCCAAAAAAAGGTATTTGACCCCAATACCGATCCCATACAGGTAACACTGGGTGCTAGGGAATAGCTACTTGGATACTTCTGCTACTCAGGGAGTAATGATCTCGATCTCTTATTTTTGCATGCTCACTCGCTTCTCTAACCGACGAGAGAGCATTGTGAAACGAGAGAGTCAGACGATTACTCTACTCAGGTTATCTATCCTGGATGAATACATCCCACTCACCTCGAAGATGTGACTCCCATGCGGTGTGCCGATCAGCTCGAATATCTCGCTGGTATACTCATCCAGCAGCAAGTCTCTCTCCTCTTCGGAGACGGCGGAGGAAGAGAGATTGGAGAGGAGGTCCTGAGCTAATTGAATTAATAGGGGCTCTACCGAAGATGACTTCAATGCGCATTATGTTATGGGCTACGCATCTACACAAACCATCCCCTCCATTCTAGGCACTGTTACCTGTATGAGTGTGTCCATCTTGAGCAGCACCCTCTCCCTCTCAGCCACTTCATACGGACGCTCGAGATGCACGAAGATCAGGGCGCCTGAGTTGATTTTATCTATTTTCGAATAAATATTTTGGATTTTCGGATCGTTCTCGAATAGACATTTGAATTGCCAACCGAAGAAGATGTAGGCCGCCGACGTGCCCAGTAGGGCAATGTGGATGAAGGTGGTGCGGAGCTTCTGAGATTTACTTAGTTGAACAATAGTATTTGAAGAACAACACATTTATTGAACGCTACATAGAAGATGTGTGACTGGTGCTACATCTAATGAGGACTTACTATTTCCACCAGCAACACCGACATTTTATGTATCCTATTATCTCCAGAATGAGAATCTTCGCGAGAATCAACTCACCGACAGCGAGCAGCACCGCTGGTCCTCCTCCTCTTCCTCCTCCTTCTTCTCGCTCAGCTTCTCCGTCTCTTCGGACATTCTGGGTTCATATATTTTTATAAGAGAAAGCTCAATGTAATCAAAAAGAACTTGACCCTACAAGAGTATCTCGACCAACTGAAACGTATCGGATATATTTCAGGGAAACAATGCGGCAGTTATGTTAAAATAGGAAAGTGCGTGTAGGTTCACTAACGCGCTCACTTACGGATGTCGAATAAATCTCTTCATTCTGCAACCTCTCTAACCGAGTAGAGCATTAGAAAGAGAGGAGCACTGTTCTCTATTCAACAATCCCTCTCTCTCTCTACTCCTCTTGCATTACGATTAGAACACCCCTAAGAAAGAGAAGCGGAAGCCCGGCTAATTTGTGGTGATGGAGCGGTGGGCGGCTTTTAGTGTGAGGAGAATGGGAAGAGGATTGAGACCACCCACAAACTGCCATCTTAAAAAGCGACAAATACCCTGATGCAAAAACTGCATAATTTCGAATATTGTTTGGTGATGGCGGCATTTAGTGAGCGAAGAGGAGAAAGGATGGGGATTGAGATCGTATTTGTCAAAATACGAATATGAAGAGTGATAATAAGAGCTCTGAAGCGCACCAGGAATAAGGCTGCTCAAGAAATTCCATGACCCTCGAAATTTGGCGCAGAATCGGATATGAGCGGCAGTAATTAGATGTGGAGGACTACGCTCTTTATTGGTCTCTCGCTCTCTCCATTTCGCACGCTCTCTCGCGCGCTCTGACCAACGAGAGAGCGGGGCTTATGGAGAGGCAGATCTTTATTGGAGCCATGTTCTCGCTCTCTGCCTTTCGCGTGCTCTCTCGCTGGTCAGAGCAGCGAGAGGGCGTGCGAAAGTGAGAGAGTCACTGCTTTATTGCTGACCTCTGCGGGCATATTCGGAAGGGGGGGGGGCAGGAAGAAATTGGATCGACGAATGACTTAGGAATGAGAGAGAAGAATCATTCATGATGGCGGATGAGGAACATCTCTCTCCATTTAAAACGCTCTCTCGTCGGTTAGAGAAGCGAGATAGTGATCATAATGAGTAGAGCAATGTGGAATCACTTAGGAGAAGGATCATTCGAAATTCGGCTGTGTTTCACACGTTTCGGAATAACTTCTGGGAGTGAATGCACCATTCCTCACTGACAAACCACAGTCAGGGAAAGTGGCGGTAAAGTGAACGGAATTACATATGAGGAGGAGAGAAAATGGAGGCAGGAGAACAAGTAAATAGTGGTTGATGGTCGGCGTATTGTGAGGAAAGTGGGGTTTATTCAGAGTGGGGAGTGAACTGGGGAGGAGACTCTGGCGTTCAACGCTCAAGTGAATCGAACAAACTGCGTGGAAAAATTAAGACGAAACACCCGGATCCTGAGTCCAGATGATTGAACAATGGAAACTCGACTCTGAGCTAGCCGTGAAACTTCACAGCCTCATCTGCTATGCATTAGGGGCGCAACTCGGGGTGTGGTAGATAATTTAGCACTTTTAGCTCAATCTACCTCGACTTTTAGCAATAAATTCCAGGTCTCGAGATCTCGAGAGAGAGTATCGCAATCTGGGCAGGGGAAAGGGGGCGAGATGAAAATAATGGGGCTTGGAGCATATCCGAGCCGCCCCCGGAAGCTATTACACCCACCTGTCTTATTTCACTCACTTTCGGTAGGATTTGCTTTCAAATGGTTATATTTTTGCGAAGTTGTGTGTTTTGCGCTACGTAGTCTACAATTAATCGATATTGCTCTAGACGAATATTTATTACGCTTGAAGCACAACAAAAATCGAACAATTGAAGAAGCACATTTGATGTGCAAAGCTCGATGAATCAACAATCAGTTATGTTTTGAGTAAGTAGATACTTTTTTAATGAAAAAAGAGTGAATCGTACCGAGAAGGAACCCTTTAATGCAAGGTAGCATAGAAAGAGGCGAAGTCATGAGTTTGAATGGCATAAATGTCATCCGAATCCCTGGTCCTGGTTCAAGGCTGGGTACAGTGGTACCGGCGGCGCGGAAGGGCCACGATGGTACGAGGTGCCGTCCAGGGCGGGGTAGGCGGGCGGCTGGGCGGGGATGCATCTGAAACTGTGTTTTGTCATTTTTCACAGTCATGAGAAGTTATACAAATCGTACTCGGTCGTTTCCATATCGCTGAATATATCACTTGGGTACTCCAGATGTCTCGTTGCAGGTGCGCGGTACTGCAAACGATCTTTTCTACCCATTATTAAATATTCCATTAAAAAGGGAATGAAGAACATCTTTCGAGCGTCCTTTTTGCCTGAGATAATGCGGTCCAGATGGGAAAATGGTCATGTCTGGCCATCTGGAGTCGATTAAAGGCTATGTAGATAATCAAGTATAGTTATTGTCAGAAGAATATTTGATATTTATGAATATTTGTCAGAAGTGGAGCCTAGATTAACGGGTCGACCTTTACCTGTCCATTCTTAGGCACTGCACTGTCGGCCATCTCAACGACGCAGGGCACAACACTGGCAAGACGCTTGTAACGAAGGAAGTGGAGGAACGAGAGGTAGATCTGGAAGGATGAAGAATCTTACTCACACTGATTATGATAGGGCCTAGATAGAAAGAGAGTCACTCGCAGACCTATCTAACACCTTGATCAGTCCATCTCATGATGTACTCATCAGCTACGTAGCATCTACTTCAGTGTCGAGAACGATAAGCGGTGGCTTCAAGAAGGGGATTAAGAGGAGGACCTACATGGAAGACCCAGAAGAGAATGGCTTCAGCAGTCGCAGCCAGCCCGAGCAGCACCATGAATAGGAAGATCTCTGAAGTCATGTACAGTTTCGACACTGGTACTATCAGATTGTCGATAAGGTCGTTCGATATGGACCAAAAATATTTATTTGTGGGTCGCTTCTCATTCGCGTGTACTCATTACATGTCTTCTCGGATCTTAAAGATCGTCTACCCTGCTCCTCCTTCTTCGTTCGTGTCTTCATCTTCATCAGAAGAAGGTCTAATACCATGCTCAGATACCCACCTCGCTCCTTCGTCAGCGGCACCGTCATCAGGCAGGAGTGCATGCCAACGCGTCATCCTAGCCCATATGCCAATCCAAGACCCAAGGAGAAGTTCCAATACCGTGGTTGCAGACCCACCCTGTTCCATCTCTTTCATCAGGGTGAAGAGCGTACCAAGGTACCATCCTAGGCTATATCCCAATATAAGACCCGCGACACAGTTCCCACCCATACTAAGGTCAGATACTCACCGTGCTCATTCTCCTTCGTCAGCGTCTCCGGTGTCAGATTGGAGTACGTCCACAGCAGCGCGACGAGTAGAAGGAGAACGGCACCGATGAGCGAGGAGACGATGAATCCCTGGATAGAACCAGCTTTATGAAGAGCTCTAGATCCCGTTTTCTCAACGGCCAGACTGAGATAACACACGTCTATTAAAGTTCATCGTCATCCGTTGTGACATCGTTCGTCACACTATTGATTATCCATGGGGCTGCAGTCGTATTCGAACTTCTAGCTTGGGAGGAGTATTGAATACTCCAAGTAAGCAAGACGCCTAGTGAGCTTACTCACAATGAGAGCACTCACCAGCAGGCCCAGGACAAAGATCAGGCAACATCGGTTGCCTCTGAAGCCAGCGAAGACGAGGATGACTGCCAAGATGAGGGGCAGGGGAGAGAGTGGCCAGAATTCGCGACTGGGAGGAGGATTATGAGATGTTTGCTTGTGTAAGTGTCGGTTTTGAGAATGAACCTAAAGACTAGTCAGCATAGTGAGGAAAGATGGGTTCGTCCTAGTGGATCAAGCATCTGACACGGTAAAACTATCCAAGAGAGTCGAGAAAGTCCCTTTCGACTAAGGAAGAGTTACAAGGATAGTTGGCAAGTGGGAATGATGGGAGATTACCGCGGATTTGCAATGTCGAGACTGAGAATCTCACTTGAGCGTGAAGGGCACGACAGCGAGGTTGGGCAGCAGGAGGAGGACGGTGAGGAAGCGGGCGACGGACTGGAATGAATCATGGGATAGGAGAGAATAAGAAGGGATCGATCCACAACAATCTGTCACTTTGTCTAAGGAGGACTCCCTATCTACGATTCAACTTCCTCCTATTGGAGCAATAACTGCAGCACTTGAAAGCAGCAGCATGTGCCTTCCCAAAGCCAATCGGTCTTTTACCAGCACTTCTTAGTACGGAGTTGTGGGATGTTTTCGACGTCAAGCAACCTTGTTGTGGCCATATCTCACCCAGCAGCATGATCGGTACCGCGACGCATTCGGATCGAAGTGGACAATGGAGGCGTCCATTCCTGATGTGAACATGCAATTTTATGTAGGAATTGCGAGGATATTAATGATCGGACAAGGAAATACGGTGTGCAACATAATTTCAGGAAGAATACAGGGTGGTGGGCGGTGGAGGGATCTATTACTGTGGTGAAACCAGTGAAAATCCCTATTCAGAGTTGTCCAAATTGAGGTTTCAGGAGTTCGCTCTATGATTCATTTGGAGTCAGAGGTGGAAATTGAAACCATTCTGAGAACATTGGTCAAGGAACGGGGGAAATGGGCATGATTGGGTGGTGAAATCTCGAACAATCCTATGAGTCCTAGAGAGAGGACAGAAAAACGTGCTAATGCAATCTAGAGACCGAAGGGGCGAGGAGAGTGGGGTACGGACAGACGGGTTGAGGAAATGGAATGACTATCCTCGTTCCTCTCAATCTCTGACTGGAGAGAGTGCGAGGAGAGCAGTCTATATGACGGCCCCGGAATCGATGTTCGCTGGTCTCACCCTTCCACACGCTTTCCCTCTGCCCTAATTGAATACGGCGAGAGTCCAGAGAGTCAGATTCGCTCGTTTGCAGAGGGAAGTGCACTTTCTTTGGTGACAAACCGAGAAACAAAGCAAAACGATTGCCTGATTGAGATTGGAATAAGAATAAAAATGGATGAAAATTGTGCTTGAATGAGGGACAACATCCGAGAATTAGAGCAGAGCATGGAGAAATATGAATGAATCATCAAAAATTGAGATAACACGTGGGTGTCCACACATCTGTATACTAAAAAGAGAGAACTGAGTATTTGATCGACGAAAAAGACAGGGATAAGTGAGAATGACGAAGAACAGCAAGAAGACATTGGAAGGAAGAGAACGACTGTTTCGGCTCTGGGGTTCCAGATCGTTCGACTAGCTTCTCTTATTATTGAAAAATCTGAAAAAGGGAGCGTTAACTGATGTTGCTGAACAGGATAGTGCGGATTCTCATTAATGCTTTATACTTTTTCGTATGATTTTATTTTGAAGATTATTATTCAGACAATCAGCTCTTAACGACGTCCATTTGCCCATGCGAAGCGCTTTCCTCTGACGTGACCTTCCGGCCATCTTCTGAACCTCAGAGGAGGAGTGAAGGTTCCCTGCAGTATAATCATTACGAAATTGCACACAATCTCGAAGATGGAGACAACTCTTTCAAAAACAATCATCTCACCTCTGAAGCGACGTTCTGGATACCGGATGGCTGCTGGGACCTGCAGAAATCGCACATTGAATTCATCATGCTATGTCATGGTAGGTGTTGTAACGGGCGAAGCCTAACATCCAACACGCATCAAAGAGAAAAGTGACAACCCTCTAGAGTCCTTGATTACAGAGTACAAAAAGACGATAACTCACTGAGCTGAAACAGCGAGAGCGAAGAGCGCGAGAAAAGCAGCAATGATTTTCCACATGATTTGAGAAGTTAGTGACCCTCGCTCATCCGTTGCCTTTATATAACCGCCGAACCGGCAACTGCAATTGATGTCGAAATTGGGATCGACCTGACTTCATTGCACACCAGGGCGTTGAGAGAGCGTATTTAACGGAGAGACGGCTGCCCCAAGCTCGGCTATTCTCATCAGTTACAGATGCGAGAGAGCGTGCATATTGAAGAGACGGCCCGAATCGTCCGCTCCTCACAGCAGTGAGCGATGCTCCCGGTGACAGTCTCAGCTTTTAGGTTGATCTCTGAATCTGTCGAGCTGGGAAAGAGTGTGTGCTGTGAAGAGACGGCGACTGCAAACTGTGTCTTTGTTGGCCGAATGGGAGAGAGGAAACGGCGTTGAGAGCGTGACCGAATTGCTATCGAATCCGCCTGACATTGAGAATGGGTGCGCAGAGCGCAGCGTTAAACGATGCAGTTAGCCGATCCTAAAATTTTCTCTTTCCTAGCGAGAATGAGAGCGCATCTAGGCATTCTGATACAGATTGGCATATCTGGCAGATTCGAACACGATATGAGGCCGTTTGCGTTAGGATCAACAAGGTTCAACGGGGGGTCTGGAACAGGTAAAAAATTGAGATGTCTGAAAAGTTGGCCCTAGGGGTTATTTTTAACCCTCTACACGCTGGTGAGGTCGATTTCGCAATATGTCCCCTCCGCGCTCCAGGAGGGGCACCCCCATTTTGGCCAAATTCGCGTTTTTTGATGTTTTTTCGTCGGGGAGTGGTCAAAATGGTCTGAAATACCAATATTCAGAATTTCGAGCTAGTCAGAATTTCGAGCTCTTTCGAATGAAATTATTGACTCATGATGAAAAAATTTCGCTTTCGAGGTAAAAATGAAAAATTAAAGGGGAAAAGTGCGAGCGCTAAAATCTCTAGAGTAGAAAGAGCACACTCCCCCGATCATTTTGCGCTATTGGGTGACTTTTTTAGATGAGCCTAACGTTATTTTTTACCGATTTTAGTGAAAAGTCGAAAAATAAAATTTTCAGATACCCCTCTTTATGGTGCTCATTTCGAAACCTGTAACTTTTGATAGAGAGGTTTTCAGGATAAATGTTCAATATAAGAAATGATCAGTTCGACGAGCTCTTCAAAATGAGCACCATAAAGAGGGGTATCTGAAAATTTTATTTTTTGACTTTTCACTAAAATCGGTAAAAAAATAACGTTAGGCTCATCTAAAAAAGTCACCCAATAGCGCAAAATGATCGGGGGAGTGTGCTCTTTCTACTCTAGAGATTTTAGCGCTCGCACTTTTTCCCTTTAATTTTTCATTTTTTCCCCGAAAGCGAAATTTTGTCATCATGAGTCAATAATTTCATTCGAAAGAGCTCGAAATTCTGACTAAAATATTGCTATTTCAGACCATTTTGACCACTCCCCGACGAAAAAACATCAAAAAACGCAAATTTGGCCAAAATGGGGGTGCCCCTCCTGGAGCGCGGAGGGGACATATTGCGAAATCGACCTCACCAGCGTGTAGAGGGTCAAAAATAACCCCTAGGGCCAACTTTTCAGACTTCTCGATTTTTTAACTTTTTTTTTTGTTCCAACCATTTCTTGAACCTTAGGCGGACGGCCTCATATAGCCGATAGGAAAATCTTAAACACGATTTCAGCAGATTCTAACATCATGCGTACGATGCGTCAACAGCTCTCGATTTCACTGGCAACAACAAAGAGGATTACCATGAAATGCGAAAAGATCAACAAATTATGAAGATGCTTTATCAAGTGATGGGATTAATGGAATATCGATGTTGTGCAGCTTATTTGGGTTCGTAAACGTTCTGTCCGAGCATGTTTCCACTGAAATTAATAATTTTAGTTTCGAAAATCATTGAAAGAAGTAAACTTACGCATCTCTGTACTGGCATGCGACGATAACCTGCTTTCCTCCCTGGCAAGTTGCCATTCCACATCCCATCTTGGTAGACTTTGCCCAAGCCATCTGAATCAATCAATCGATAATCGAAGGGTTTCTTGACCTACCTGAGTAGCATGTCCGACGCCAGAGCTGAAGACTGCATTGGTCAGTTTGATATCAGACCATCCGTAATCTTTGAACTCTGATTCCCACGAGTCAGATGCGGCCTTTCCTTGTCCAGTGAATGAAACCTAGATTACCGATTGAATCAGGGTAGGTCAAAGTGTTTTCACTCCAGCGGATGACATGTACATGTACAGATTCTCTCCCAGATTGTTTCTGTTCTTCGAATGAGCGAATACACAAGTGCTTGCAACAGCCTGAGCACTCTTCTCAATCTCACAGTCCCAGGTCTGAATATCGATTGATTACCGTAATCTGAGTACCGTAATCCAACCAGATTAGGAATGGGT
>LS557396.1:228944-246633 GCA_900490775.1 Pristionchus maxplancki
ACCCATTCCTAATCTGGTTGGATTACGGTACTCAGATTACGGTAATCAATCGATATTCAGACCTGGGACTGTGAGATTGAGAAGAGTGCTCAGGCTGTTGCAAGCACTTGTGTATTCGCTCATTCGAAGAACAGAAACAATCTGGGAGAGAATCTGTACATGTACATGTCATCCGCTGGAGTGAAAACACTTTGACCTATCCTGATTCAATCGATTATCTAGGTTTCATTCACTGGACAAGGAAAGGCCGCATCTGACTCGTGGGAATCAGAGTTCAAAGATTACGGATGGTCTGATATCAAACTGACCAATGCAGTCTTCAGCTCTGGTGTTGGACATGCTACTCAGGTAGGTCAAGAAACCCTTCGATTATCGATTGATTGGCTCAGATGGCTTGGGCAAAGTCTACCAAGATGGGTTGTGGAATGGCAACTTGCCAGGGAGGAAAGCAGGTTATCGTCGCCTGCCAGTACAGAGATGCGTACGTTTATTTATTTATTGATTTTCGAAAATAAAAACAATAAATTGCAGTGGTAACATGCTCAACACCAACGTATACGAGCCCAAATAAGCTGCTCAGACTTGGGAATTCAAATATCGATAAATAATTTCGCATTATTATCTGCAGTTCGACATTTGGTGTTCGAGACAATGCTGAAAGTTGCTTTATTCGTTGTTTCTCCACTTCATTTTCTCCTCAGCTCAAGTCTGGATCGGCTCCATGACGAGTGAGGGAGGCGCCTGCTCACTCATCTCGCCCACTCCTGGGAATTAATTAATTAATTAAGCTATTAATTTTGGCGTTATCCTCTCAAATTGCCTATGGACTATTGTATCATGCAAGCAATCAACAACTGAGTGTCACAGGATTACTGTACCAATCGATAATTGTATATTATGCAAGACAAACACAGTTTGTTAAAGTATAATATTTATTATATATGAATGGGGGTGATCCCATTCATCCCATTCGAATTATGCGTAGCGGAAAGGGGAAGCATTGTAATGGATCACCCCCTCCTCCCTATTTAAATGTAATCTACGATTATTGTATCAATCGACAACTGACTGGCGCTGGGCACGGAGTTGTTGACGTGCGTGGGGCCGGTGGAGCCGGAGCGACGGAAGAGCGAGTGGAAGTGGAGGGAGAGAATGTAGATGACGAAGAGACCTGGGAGTGGAGGGGTTACTGTAGATCGAGGAGATAGGGGAGCGATCGATAACTGATGAGTACAGAATTCAGCCGCTCTCCTTTTGACAAGGGAAGCAGTATGGGTGAGACTAAGAAACCCAAGCATCTAGACCCCGGGACGAAAACTGAGATGAATAAAATGGAGATAGAGGATGTATCGATCTAGTCTACATCATGATGAAGAGACCTGAGGGCGAGGGGTTACTGTAGGGGGGAGTGATTGATAACTGATGAGTCTTTGTGATTAGCATCTGTTCTGAATCATGCAGGGTAGATCGATCAATTTTATAACGATTTTTAAAGCCGTTTCGAGACATTTTCGAAAACAACAACAAATCAATTTCAGAACACACCGTGAACAGCGTAGAGCACGCCGGCAAAGTATGCCATCGTCTTGCGCGATTCTGAATTATTTTCGAAAATAATTAATAATAAAATAATAAATAAAAGCGCACGCTTGCGCTTCTCGACGTTCACTTTCTTCACGAACGCTGCAATGTTTCGTATTTTCCGGTAAAATGTAAAAACCAACTTGGAAACTTGTATTCTGCTTTCGATTTGTCGCAGATTTGCTGATGGCTCAATAGGCGCACTGAATTTGAGAAATTATGCGTATTCATTGTGAAATGGGTCAAACGAGTTTGAAGAGGGGCTCACGAGGGGTTTTCAGCGGATCTGAAAAGGAATTATCATCCATTGCACCACAGAAAAGATAAATGTGAGATAAACACGTCCTCATTACAAGTGCACTCAATGGAATTCCTTGCAAGACCTAGTTGCACGTCGCACGATGGCCGTCCTCACCCGACGTCGTCATCCGGGGAGACGTCGTCGTAGAGTTAGACGTCGTCAGCGTTGAGGAGGGCATCGTGGGAGCAGGAGTAGAGGGGAGAGACGTCGTCGGTGACTCGACGGTCGCTGAATTGCATCTGGTCTAACTTTTCCTCCCGTGCACTGTTGCTGAAAAAGATACTCCTACAGGAACCGTTGATGAAGTTGCGTTCTATTGCCGTTTCATTCAGAGACTACAAGTTCCTCGGAACAGATAACCCGAATCGTTTAGCTTTCACTCACTGCTCGTCGATGCTGGCTGCGTAGTTGAAGAAATGGGCGGGGCGACGGTCGTAGTTGTGGTGGTCGTTGAAGGATCTGTTATCAATCGATGTTAGATTACGGTAAGCAGCCTGAAGTGAATCGTAAAATGATTTTTCTATCTGATTTTATACCAGGCGACGTCGATGACGAAGCAGCTTCTGAAAAAGTCAGATGTCGATAGGAAATTGATACGGTATGTACGGTAGGTCTACGGTAATTCCTAACCTGTCGACTTCTTCACTTCTGTGGTGGTCGAATTCTCAGGGGAGGATGACGTCGCCCCGTTCACTGAGTATCGATTGAGGTATTACGGTAGAATTACGGTAGGTTACGTTAGAGCTACCTGTCGAGTTGTCAGTGGACGGCGTTGTGGCGAGAGCCGAATCGACGGTCGACGAGTCGTTGGCTGCGGTAGGATCAGTTGGGGTACGGTAGGTACTGTGAGAGATACGGAAATGATACCGTAATCTCAGGGGAACGGTAGGCTCACCCTTTAGCAATGTCGTGGTCGCATCATCATGAGCGACGGCGAGAGAGGAGAGGATGAGGGGGAGGAAGATCAGCGACCGACCGACCATCGCGAGATGAGCAATGGGGAATGAGGGAAGGTGTAGAGGGATTTTTGGAATAGAGAGGTAATCTGTTTTAATAATCAAGTCATCATACTAATATGTATCTGAATGATCAATGTTCAGTGTTGCATGGTTAAAATCCAGAAAAGCTCAATAAAGATAATTTCGAATTTTCGAGCTGAATGGAGCATTCGATCCTCAGATGCGCAGTTGGAGCACCAAAACCTGGTTTTCTCTCTTTTCTTTGTTCCTCAGCACTTCTATTCTTTGTTACGTCGTCATCTTCGATGCTTCAGGCAGTCGTCACGAGATTCACTTGTCGAGGAGCAGTCATGCATACCCAAGAGCAGCTCCTCTCTCGCGGATCAGAGGCGGCAACGACAAAAGAAGGACTACCTCCAGTCCTCTGCCCTCACCTCATCTGTCCTGCCTTTTTCACGTCGTGTCAATACCGCAAATCAGCAATTAAAAATACAAAAAAGATGAGCTATTCTTTGCATACATGGCACTAATCGCCTCTAACAATCAGAGTGCAGATAGATCGCAGGCAGAGTGTTTCTTGACTCCCATCCCCAGCGAGGGAGGAGATTAGTGACCCATTCCCACGGCGTTTCCCACGACGGATTTCTTAAGTGTGAGGTCGACACTTATCGACTATAGTCAACTACTTGATCTACTCTGGGTGGTGAGAGGTATCGGCCAGTGTGCAGGTAAAGAGGAAATATCACGTTCAGCTTAGCCACAATTGTCCGTTCATCATCATGGACCATTCATGTTTCGGCAAGGAAACACCAGTCTAGACTCACTTCGAACGGTGTTGTCCCCTTCCCTTTGTCATCACTTCATCACAGATTATCTAGTTAGCACATACTCGATTTGAAGCAATCGTGAACCTGATGTGCTCCTTTAAGGAAACACCAGCCTAGACTCTCTTCGAATGAGCATTCTGACTGTTGGTAATGATCTAACATCAGCCAGAAAAGCGAGAAAGCATGGGAAAGTGAGAGAGTCAGAATATTCCTGCCCCGGAACGGTGCCCTCCCTCCCTCTGTCATCAAGATGGCTATCATTTCCCCCTCTTTCTCAAGCTGGTTTGCCCTTTTTCCCCTCTCTCACTCCGTCTATTCACTCCTCAGGCACTGTTCCCTCCGCTCCTGCGCGCTGGTCCTATTCCGTGCTTGCACCCTCCAGAACCGACGATTTATCACATTCCTGTGCTGTCTCCGGTCACCCCTTATTGATGTTATCGAGATACGGCGGGTGTTCTTTCAGAGAAAAGTGATTCAGGAGGCATTCATGCCCCTTGTACTGTTCCCTCCACTCCTGTGGTCTCCATTTTCTCGCTTGTCCGCCAAAACAGAAGTTTTTTGTACTTCTCGCCTTGCTGTGCTACGCTGATTACCGCTTCGTTGGTCAGTATCTAACGATTCTGCTATGATGCCACTGTTCCCTCCTCCCCTCAGGGCATAACCAGAGGTGAATGGATCAGCACACAAACCCCCTCTCTCTCCAGAAGGAAGAGGGAGATCGCGCGGTGACCATTCACTTCCTCGATTCTTCCTAGATGTTTGTTGGCTGTCTCCCTCCCTCTCTCCCTCTCTCCTCCCTCCCTCTCAATCGGGAGATTCGTATCGTTTACTGATTCGGCCCGTGCACGATCCAAATAGGAATACCACCTGATATAGGATGCTGTTATTCGTCCTCCTTCTAGAAAACTGAATTCACTGTACTTAATAATGCTTCGTTGTGTTTGAATTGCTTTCGATTCCTACATTCACCCGTAAGCCGTGTTGATTGGCTAATTGCGTAAGAAGGTCTTGTGACTGAGCACAATCGAACATCTAGCATCGATTATCGACTAAGTTCACTGTCGTCTCACCTTTTCCACCCAAATTCGATGATTATCTGGTCATTTCTCGGTACTGTTCACCCTTTTTCTCTCATTCTTGTCGAGTTCTCCCTCCCTTCATCTCAAGGGGGACAGTTCCCAACCAGTTCCCTCCCTTCCCCTCCCTTTCCATCTTATCATTATCATTGATACTCTGTGTTGTTCCTATACGGCATTTCTGCCCTGCGGGACGCCTCTCCTGTTGTTGCGCGATCTCTCGCTGGTTAGAGCGAGTGAGAGACAAGGCGAAATAAGGAGAGAGGAACGTTGCTCGGGGCTATCAGCTGATGCATCAAGTGATAACAGTCGGCGGTGTTCTAGAATAGCAAGGGGGCGCTGACAACACATTTGAGAGGAAAATATGCAGAAAATTCTACTATTTCTAATCAAAATCGGGCGATTGTGCATGCATTTTGGCAGCTTTGGCGCTAAGGCTATGCCCAAAATCACCCCTCCTAGGCACATTCCCATGCAAAAACTCGCACCTCCGCGCTATTCTCTCCGTCTCACCAAACCATCCACTTCCTGAAAGGTCACTTCTGTCCACTCTCCTTCTCTGTTTTTCTTCGGCCCTCTCCGTTTATGGCGCTCCCTCGCCGGTCAGATTGTCCGTGTGGCCTGTCCGTTGATGTTATCCGCACACTGGTTCCTATGGATGACTCTAAACGATTTGCATGATCTCTCGTCGGTCAGAGGGATTTAATTTGCCAGTGGATTTACCCCTCGATTATCCCCCCAATCAATTGCGCTCTGTTCGACCTTTTTCTATTGCGAACCAGCCTTCAATCGTCATTTCAGGGTCGATTTTACACACGAACAAAGGGCAGAGAGACGAAGCAAGAATGCCGCCGGTTCGATCGTTCTCGGACCTGTGCTTGGAGGTAATTTATTCTGTTTTTAATCGGTTTTGTGTTGGATTCTCTGGCAAATGACTGTTTGTCAATGCAAAATAACAACCTTTGATGATCCTTTTGATGATCCCTCGCATCCAAAGAAAGCAAGCCGAGAAAAAGAGAAGATTTATAGCCATTTTCCTCTCTGAATTGATCGATCCCGTGACCTTAGCTCAGCTATCTCCCTCACTTTCTCTCTGTCCCCTTTCTCGCTTTCATGAACCTTCCGACTCTCTCAATTTCCCTTGTTCTATCGTCAGTTCTGGCCAAGAATAGAGAAGAGACCCCTCTTAATCTCCAATGCATCCTTATCCATTCATTAGCCTCTTGTCCGTTGCCTTTCTGGCTCTCCTCTTTTCCCATGCTATCTCGTCAGAACCCATCCCGGGCCCCCATATGTTATGTGTCCGCCAAGCCAGCTTTCGTCAGCTCGAATCCCCCGAGAATTTGCCAGTTTCTAGCCTGATTCTCCCCGTTTTGAAGGCTTTCTGGTCACTCTAACGCTAGATAGCGAGCAAAATGAGGAGAGATTGAGCGTCTTATTGTTGAGATCGCTCGTCAAAGTTGAGTGAGTGTTGAGCATCTCCGATTTCGCCGCCGTCGTCACTCATTTCCTGCCGTGCCGACTCTCTCGATTTTGCGTGTTATCTCGCGGTCAGAGGGAGCGAGAGAGCAGGTGAAATGGAGAGAGTCAGAGAAAGCGAGAGAGCGTGTAAAAGTGAGAGACGGGCCAAGTATTGCCCATTCCCATCCTCATCATCTTCCAATCTGTGGTCGGCCGAGGGAAGATTCTCCTCTTTCCCCTCCTCCCTCCTTCCTTCTTTAGAAAGGCTCTCTCCTCCTTCCTCCACTTCAGTTGCCCCAATGAGTCTTCCCTCTACTCTTCTTGCTTGTCTCTGTCCCTCCTTCCGCTTTCGGTCGGGCAATCAGCGTTGTACATTGATTAGCACTTTTTCGGCATTCTCTCTTGGTTCAAAACTAGATCGTCACATTAATTTCTGTTCGGATGGGCTATGGTTAAAGTTAAGACTGGGGTTCAAGGCTAGACCAATTTGGAAAGCATCTGGCGAATTGAAACTGAACTATAGTTTTTAAAAAATGCTAAAGGTACATTTCTGGGTTAAAATCATCCCTCTTCCCCATGTCTAGTTCGTAATCGCCCTACGAGCTACTGGTTTGACACTAGCTGATCCTTCCCAGCGGATATTCTTTCCCCGTGGCGAGCACAGTGTCTGACTCTCTCACTTTGCCCCGCTCTCTCGCCTCCTCTGACCTGCTAGAGATCATTTAGATTGGCGCCTGTGGCCCTTCTCATCGAGCTTTCATTCGGCCCCCATGCAATGTTTATGTTGTATTGCGCTCGCGCTGTCTAATGCATTTCTTCTTCCCTTTGAGCGCTCATTCCAACGAACGCTTCTTGCCTTGTTTTCCAGTTGTTCGCGATGGAAAAAGAGTGCTCAGTCCAATTAGTCCCCTCTCGATTGGGTACACCAGTCGAATCAGCAGAAATGCCGTCTATTCGCGGATTGCCCCGGGCAAATATGTCGCTAAAAATGGCTCCCCTCCCCTCTACTAGAGTTGAAAAATGCAGCTGTTCAATGCCTAGTTCTCATCCTTTTTCTCTTGCTGTCTGGGCTCTCTCCCTCCTCCGCGATCCCTCCCCAGCCTCATTCCAACTCAACCCCTCGAGGGTGCAATCAAACTTGCTGCCGACTTCAGTTTTATTCCTTTTAATCTTGTAAATTGGGCGATTCGGCTGAACGGTGCCCGCTACGTTCTGCCAAACGGCGGAATTAGAGTTGCTCACCAGACTTTTTTATGCATGAGAATGACTGAGCAAGTCTCATCGAGCTCTCGCTAGACCTAGTGATGATAATAGGAAGAGAGGGGAGGCTCCCTAGTTAGTATCTCGTGTGTGCTCCAACTCATTTGGCGCTGACCCTTGTGAAACGGGGTCCATCTAACTACTCAGGCTCGCAGACCCCATCAACCCATCCACTAGCTATTCCCTACTCTCGCCTACTTTCTAATTCAAGACCGAGGTTCATCGAAGTTCCAACTATAGCTACCCTCCTTTCCCCTGGTTTTCAGCTGTCAAAACCCTAACTAGCGTTGTGTCCGCGGCTTGTTTTGTCGTGCGACGAAAGAAAGGGAGATTCACTCGTGAAGAAAGAAACGACAACTCGATTAGAATCGGACAAACTCGGCTATTTTTCTCTTTCCTAGTCCCTGGCCTGAGGCTATTTTGGCTTATCTGCGGCATCAGACGCCGACTTTGAACCCCTTGTTTTCCCTCTTTTACGCTTCAGAAGAGCCTTTCGTGCTGCAATTCATCACAGAAGGCCTACTGTCACCTCTGTAGTCTGACTGACCGGTGAGAGAGTACGTGAAATGGAGAGACTGTGAGCATTTCGAAGCTATTCCTAGCACAAAGACTCATCAATTCAGCTTCCTTTTCTTCTTCAAGAACTCCATTCATCACTGTGACTGCCATTTGACCGATGTACCACATGTTACTGGACTGAACCTAGCCCCGTCTCCCCCCACTTACCCATCCCCATTCTGTTATTCAGCCTCCCCCTCCCCCTACTCCACTCCTTCTTCCATTCCATTCCCATCTGCCTATAGGCCAGCATCCTCCTCCTTCCTTCCTTTCAACAATTCAATTATGGAAGTGAGTCTTCGCTCGCTTCCCCCTAGCGGAGTTTGAATTCCCAGCCTGCTGTGGATGATTCTTGGATGCAGCAATGCCGGAACCCATCATTTACCTAGTTAATTCTGGAAGCAACCCAATCATCAATCTCCAATGCCTACCTTTCCTAATGTTGGCCTGCTGAAACGTATCTGAACAGTCGAAAGTGCATCTAAAATAAAGACCCTTCTTTCCCCCAGTCCATCGGGATCGGTCTCCATTTGTGCGTGTTTATATTTCAAATCCCTCCTTAATCGTCTGACCCTCTCCATGTCGCTCGTTCTCTCGTTTCTCTGACTGACGAGAGATCAGACAAAGTGAAGAGACAGAGAATACATGTTTCATCTCTCTCCATTTACACTTCCCCCTCTCCCGATCCGGATCCATATATTGGAGGATTACTGCTTTGCTTGTCTCTTCGCTCTCCACTTTTCCCGCTCTCTCGCCCCCATCGTTTATGTTTGAGCAACTGTTGTTCGTCCGACGGGCCGTGTCACTTTTTTCGCTACGACCACGGGGCGGAAGGGCGGTCCGAGGACGCTGTCCTATCTATCTCTCTTCGTCGCGTGACGCAGAGAAAGATAGGCCTGAGTCATCCCTTGTTTCCAAACTCTTCTCTCTGATTGTTTACGCTGCCTCAGAATTCCATCGTAATGAGTAGCCCTGATTAGCATTTTTGCTGGTTGTAGCGACCAAACTTCTTTCCTCGGATATTTATAGTGGTTTGAAATAGAAATTGGCTTTAATTTTGGATCGCTCTAATTGTACCTATTTTGACCTGCAATTGACCAAAAATAGGCATAGAATTGGCCTGTCGCAACTCGAATTTTCCTTGTTTTGTGCAGAAATTAACCTGAAATCATCCAAATATTAATTGCAGGTCACTCGTCGGTACTCGGATGGTTCATCCCCTTCGGCTGATCGAATGAGCGACGGATGCAGTGAGATCATCTCGGCCAGCCACGAATCAACGTGAGTTGAGATTTGATCTTTGATCTTTCTGAAATCGGAAGCTCATAGTTCTATTGGTTCTCTTTTTCATTCCTCCGCCATGTCTCATGAAAGTATAAAATGCGAAATCGAGGTAAGTCGTAGTGCAGCTTCGATGATTGTACGACCCCTTTCTAAGAGGTTTGATGCTCTGAATCGTCCTCAAAGTGTTGCCCTCGTTCTCATAACATCCCCAATCTCCAATATGTGTGATCTCTGATGAATCATCTTCCGTTCGTCCAGTGCTCTCTCAATTGCTCCTGCTCTCTTGCTAGTCAGATAAAACGAGAGTATGGGGAATGGAGAGAGCCAGCGAGCATACTCATTGGCACAGTGACATTTCGCATGGGCATGGGACGAAGGGTGACGATCCGGCTGACCTTTGGAACCGGTGGAGCCAACGTTCATTTTTGTCTTCTTGCGCTCAGTAGAGTTTTAAAAAATTTGGTGTGCATTTCTGACATTTGCGTTCATTCGCTGTACCATTCTTCGGACTGGATTTGACGTTTTGAAAAGTGACACAGCAAGATATTGATGACTGTCCGCTGTTCATCTCCTATGTAGCATTAGTGAAACATAACTCGTGCGCCGTAGTTTAGGATGTTTGCAATCACATTTCGAACTATCGTAGGGTATATTATTGTACTTTCTGATCCTTGATCTCTGCAGATTTCCGTACGGAATGGTGTCTGCAGAGGATGTGATTCGTCGATTGGAGGAGGAGTTGGACTCGGCCAGGATACAGTTGAAGGAGAGAGATGAGAAGGTTGGTCTTTGATTCATTCTTACCACTAGATATACCCTAACAAGTGACAACATCATACTATGAAATCGTAAGAAAGCCAGTTATCTAGTTACCGTATGCGATACAGAATGGAGAGGCCCGATTTGATCTTTGATCTCTTCTCAGGTCAGTCGGCTCTCACTCATGCAGACTACAGTGGACAGCGAGGTGCAGGAGCTGACGGAGAAGTTGTTCCAGGTTTGATCGTTGATCTTTGGTCTTTGGTCTTTCCCCACTAATAAGCATTGAGTACCCTCAATTCTTAATCGAATTTTGAAATGAAAGGCAGAACATGATCTTTGATCTCTCTCAGGAAGCCTACAAGATGGTCAATGTCGCTGAGGAGAGGAGGGAGCGAGCAGAGAAGCTGCAGAGGGAGAGCAAATTGAAGGTTTGTTATTGTTTTGGATTATTGTTTTTGTTTTGAACATTTGTTTTGTTGAACAGGGAACATATGGTTCATTGAGAGAAATGCAATTGTACATCATTTGGGAATGTGGTGAAACACAACACATCCGTTTCCTCTGGATCTGTACTCCATGGCTCAATTGTAGGTGGACGTGCTCCAAGCCGAAGTGGATGCCCTCAAGCTCATCGTTACTGCGTCTGGCGCGGGTTTGTTGTTGTTTTGATCTATCTTAGTTGTTTTTCAAGGATCAAAACAACTAATAATCTGAATTTCAGGCTTCAACCACCACCAGAACACCTCGCCGCTGCATCAGATGAAGCGGGAGAGCCACTCGCCGTTCGGCCGATTGTTCAATTGTGAGTGGTCTGTGCTCTTTGATCTTTACCGCCTCACTTTTTAAGTTCAATTCTGTTGAGAAATTGAGAATAATATAAAATTCCTTCATTTGTAGACACAGTGAAACACACTCGAACAGGCCGTTTTGTCTCTATCCGCGTTCAATGTTTCCATTCTATTTCAAAGACTGGGCTTCCGGAAACCTGCCCTAGACTAACTAGACTAATAAACGATCCTTTCAGCCTCGAAGCCCAAGTCCTCTCCCTCCCCTTCGTCCTCCTCTGCCATCCCCCATTCGACATCCTTCCCGGTCAAATCGAAGAGCTCCTCCCTCCCATCGACCAGTGGAGAGAAGGAGAGGACTGTTAGTGAGGAGCAGAGGAAAGCAGATCAGATCGAGGAGGTTTGGAGTTTGATCTTTAGTCTTTGGTCTTGGAAGACTGTAGTTTTATCCCGCATAGGTAGCGCATGAAGTAGCAAGGCTGAACACTGCAGTGCTCATCAGTACGAGAATTAGAAGCAGCAGGATGATTACCGTAACCCTACCGTACTTTCAGATCGATCCGGTCTACTATCGCGAGTTCTCGGCGTGGCGGGACGGCGGGCACCCGATGGATGAGGGTAATGATTTTCTTTCCAGGCGGATATCATGACCAGATCCAGTTATGTTTCACAAATTGCTGAAACGTTGAGGGGTTTGACTTTTCCGATTAAAACCAGCTTTTTTTGATGAAGAAAATCAATGGCAATTGTGACTATCTAAATGGTGTATTAGGCAGGAATGCAGGATAAGAGAACCTCTAATGCTCTAAGGCGCAGCCAATGGGTTCCTGAGGCGAATCGAGCAGGAAGATGTTAGGCCGTGCATGCACTTCGAGAATGGCAAGGTGAGAGAAGATTTGCTCTTCAATGAATGGTTGAATGGGGATAATATTCGAGAGAATGCAAAATAAAGCACTTGTTTCAGTTGGCCGATGAGATTCTTGCTGCAATTCGAGCGAATTCACTAGAGATCGAACCCCTCAATGAGGAGAAACCCGCAGTGCAGTGAGTATTAGCTTTGCCCTTTCTACCTGAAATATCACTTCGCAACCTTGAGAAAGTGAAAATTTGATCTTTGATCTCTCGCAGAACCTGCGTGCTGAGCAACGTGCCCCGCTTCTGTCCTTATCGTGTGAAGACGACTGATTCATCAGAGTGGATCAAGATATCGTTGCTGGCAAGGAATCGGGTATGTTTCAGATCAGATCATTATATTTATCCTGGCAAATAAGCCTGCAGAACGTAATGTTATTTTGGGAGGGATTGAGAAATAAACAGGAATCGAGTACGTTTCATCGATTGTTCATCCGTTGAGTGGTTTCGCTGTATCGATGATTGGCCGTTGGTCATGTGAACAATTAAGCTACTTTCTCTACTTGGTAGGATCGAGTACATCTCTCAAAGATTGAAGATCAAAGCTCAAAGATCAAAGCTCAATCTTCAGATCGCTGCTGTCTGTGACTTCTTCACTTACCTCCGCTATCTCTCCCTCGGCATGGTCAAAGCGGGCCTGCGTGATTCCTACTTCGACATCATCGCCCTTCGGAAAAACATGGCCCTGGCCCGACTCGGGCTCGGATTCGTCCCGAAAACTACCCTGTCCCGACCCGGATCCGGGTTTCATTGAACCAGGTCCCCCTGGAACCACAGCTAATAATATCCTGGCCCCGCCCCCGAAAGCTCTTTCAGCCCTTTTCAACGCCCGCCAGTACACGGTTCTCAGTTTTCACTTGCATTTTCCCGTCCAGTTTTACGATGTTGTCCCCAGTTGCCACAGATTTTGTACAGTACTCTTCTACACAATCGATTTATTGATTGGCCCTCGAACAAGGTGCTCACTCGCATAAAAATTGTTTTTCTATACTACCCGAATGGTATCACAATCACTGAGCAATGGGGGAATGGGCAGGCACGGGAATGGAACTGGAATGGGGTACGGTAGGAGTACGGTAGGTCACTCGCTGTTCATCAACTGCTCAATCTGTGCCCAGACCGCGGCGAATTTCTCCTCCATCCCGTTTTCCCTGTTAGCTTCGATCTCGACCGCGCGCGGGTGCTCCTGCCACACCTCGGCGTATCTTGAACGGAAGGGATGGTTACGGTAGATATCGATTGGGAGCTACAGTAACCCACGGATACAGTAACCCACTTCATATCGATCTTACGCGCCTGCTCGGGGCCCTCGCGCCGCAGCCGATTGTTCTCGGTGGTGTAGTTCACGCTGCAAAACCGGGATTCGTGAATCCAGGAATTAGATAAGGCGAGATTTAGTAAAAGTCGCACTCGGGCGCGGTGTGCAGCACAAGCACGAGATCGTATCTGGCCATCAACTCCTTCTCGTTTGACGCCATCTCGTCCAGAATCTGCGGCCACATGTAGAGCGGAGTGAAGACCTGAGAGTACGGTAGGATAGAGTGGGTCAGAATCATTATCGGTGAGTTTAGGTTCTGATCCGTTGACGGCACTATCTAACAACATTGAAGACATGAAGAGCGCTCTCGCATTATAGAAACAGTGAAACATAACTGCACTATTACTAGACGATCTATGGCATGACAGACAAGAGAAATGAAGCGTATATAGGAATGATACGGTAAGGATCGATTGTGTCGATTGGATACCGTAGATTACCGTACCTTCGGATCGAGTGCTCCCCTGTCGCAGAGAATGATCGTGTGGCGGGTGAGCTGCAGAGAAATTATTGTTTGTTAAGAACTGCTTCGATTGCAATCTCGGTTCGAGACTCGTGACGTGAAGAGAACACAACATTATTGATTCTCCGCTAGGGTTGTGAAGATGAAGAATCAGCTTCTTTATGTTGGCAATTCTATTCTTTACTCAAGTTGGAATATAGGCATTCAGGTCGTTCCTGATCACGGGTTCATTTCCTTTTTTTTCTGATCTGCATTCCAACCTAGATGACAGGCATCAGAGTGCTCTCACCTCCCCAGCGGCGATGTTGTCGAAGACCTTCTCGAAGGTGATCACGCACTCGACGATGTCACGCTGCCATCTGGAGTAAGAGTTCTGACCCAACTGACTACAGTAATCTGGCCCAATGAACTACCGTAGGCTATCATATGGATACGATAGGCAAGAGATCTAGGTAAGCGATCTACCGTAACCCACTGTTTGAGTCTCGGGCCGATAAGTTCCGCTCTAGAAACGCGACCCGTAGAGTACATCACAGAGGCTGCCTCGGCTACGGAGTAGCACTGGAATCGATTAATGTATGGTTACGGTAGTATACGGTATCTGACAGATCTCTGGATTACGGTAGGCTTCTGAATCTCTCATGGTTACGGTATCTCACATTCCACTGATCACCATACTGCTTATCGATGAGCTCCTTGGCACGTTCGATGCTTGTTGATTTGCCTGAAAGTAGACTGGAGTACGATATTATTGATTTGTTACAGTGCAAACGAAAATGGGGTTCATTAGATATCATGTTAGCTCTATCTGTCAAGAGAGAAGGAATACGGAAAGAAGAGACGAGACGATCGAGCCGAAAAGGATGCCCACCTGCACAGGGTCCTCCAGTGAAGACGACTTTGACGACTTTCTTGCCGAAGGAATTGCGCCGAACCGTGATCTGCATTGTTGTGCAAACTACGCTATCTGAAAGGCGGATCTGGAAGGTCATAAGGGAAAGAATGGCCTGGCTCTCTCCATTTCACATGTTCTGCTTCGTCTAACTGGCTAAGATCATGGAAAATGGCGAGACGAGAGCAAAACAGAGGAAGAAAAGTGGTGGAGTGGCGAAAAAGTGAAGATCGCAATGAGTGAGTGCGCGCGTGAGAGAAAGAGACGGAGTGTCTAACCATCGCAACTGCCGCCCTCTCTTATCGGAGGGTGAAGTGAATTATCAAGTGATAGCCGTGCAACTGGCAGGGAATGCCAACGAAGGGAAAGATCATAATTCGTGTCTCGGTCATGATTCTTCGATCTCATTCACTAGGAAAGGGGGGGACTAGATCTGGAGTTGGATGGTTAGAACGAAACCCACAAGCAACATCGCATGAAGAAACATAGGAGTGAAACTGAAAAGCACGTGCAAAGTGTGAGGCAGCCAAACCCTCTAGTGAAAGATCAGCAGAACAACAACATCTCTGCTGACTGGCAAAAATAAAGCAAATCATGTGTCTGACCCAACTCGACGCAATTCTGGACGTACCGTAGTAAACGATGGCACTTTGCCAAGTGACTCAAAATTTCGTGTATTTTTTGTTTTGGCTATTTTATCGGTTTAGATTGGCGATTTGTAGGGATGTTCAGCACGATCGCCTTCTACCCCTCGCTCGGGTACAACCTCATCAGGAACTTCATCCAACCGACGAAATGGCAGTGGTGAGTCAACCCTGAGCTTTTTCATGGCTTGCTAGGCTTGTTGTCGTTATATTTCCGAGAATTCTCGGTGTTTTGGTGCAAAGCTACTCTAATATCATCGGGAATACGTTTGAGTTGGGCTTGGTAGCTTTGGTTAAGGTCCTAGACTTGAGGAAGTAGTGTGCGGCTTCAAACTTCAGCTTGTCTGTCTAAATTTCCTCGTTCAACTCTGATTGGCGCTTTGAAGGTACAACCGAGTGGACGACTCGCTGATCCTCGGCGCGATGCCCTTCCAGTCAATGGCCGATGAGCTTATTCAGGTTTGAATTGATTTTTTTCCCACCAGTTGATCGGTGCCCTGTCGATACTAGCTATCATCTGTGATACGCGAGTAGTACATGATTATTTGTTAAAATACAAGTAGAATTTCTTTTCGAAATTATATTTAATATTTGCAGAAGGAGAACGTGGGCGGCGTCGTGTGCTGTACGGAGGAATTCGAGCTGAACGCCGCCTACCAGTCGATGAAGGTTAATGATTGCAATATTATTGATTATGAATGATTATAAATGTTCGTTCCAGAGTTAAATTAACCTGCCAAGAACACAGTTATGTGCAAGATCGGCTATAATTAAAGAATTGTGCATGGCTGAACTCCATTTTACCTATCAAGTGGCCCTATGATGAAACATATTTGAAGGAGGCGGACTGGACTGCGCGCGGCGTCCGATTCCACCACGTGCCGATGACGGACTTCTTCGGGTCCACCGGCAGATCGGAGATTGAGAAGAGTGTCGGATTCATCAAGGAGGTACGAGTTACTCAAGGGTCAGGGATATCCGGTAAACGATAACATTACGAAATGAGTATCATCAAAATTGACAACGTATTTGTATTTGGTCCCTTGACGTATTGTGAATTTACACGCAATTATACAAAAATGTTATCAGGGACATAAATCTTAACCTCAATTCGCAAATTGAATTTTCATTCTCGCAGGTCGCCAACGAGGGCAAGAGCGTCTACGTGCACTGCAAGGTTGGTCATGCCAATAAATTAATATTTTAACGGAAATTTAATAATTTTAACTGCCAAGATGGTATTTATAGGGAGCTAAAGATGTTTGTGCTCATCAGCGCAAGAGAGTCGAGATGGTTGATAGCGTTGATAATAGTAATTACAGTGTTCTCGTGGCGCTGAGAGCAAATATTTATGGTCATTCCTTCTCTAGCACTAATATTCTCTATATGGTTGATAGTAATAAGCAATGGAATAATTAAAATCGATAAATGCAAAATTAATTTTAAAAATTGCAGGCTGGTCGCACACGCTCGGCCACGGTGGCCACGTGCTATCTGATGGACAAGAACAAGTGGATGCCCAACGTCGCCTTCGAGTTCCTCCGGACCAAGAGACATCAGGTTGGCAATGAATTAAAATTAATCAACTCTAGCGAAGGGCCATTTTGACACTATTGAGATCTGACAAGACTACTTTTAAACGATCATAGGTATAAAACAAGCAACTACTCTAGAACGGCTATCAATCTTTTGAATTTTGACTGTGACACTAGGTGAATTGGGGTTACAAAATATTTTTTTAATTGATAATTTATTTTTTTTAAATCGCAGGCGCTCCTCCGCAACGCTCACTGGCGGACGTGCAACGAGTTCCAGCGATACATGGACTCGTCCTCCTAATTGACGGATCGAGTTATCGACTGATCGACTGATATCTACCCTCGCTAGCTTTTTTTTCTGTTATACTGTTGTACACACACCCACTCTGCTTGTCCATACGAGTTCCGTGCAGGAGATAAACACTGGAGAAATGAGATGGAGCGATGGAAACTAGATATAGTCCGGACAATAAGGATGTGATGATAGTCCGGACACCCAATACGTTCCCTGATGGATATCTAGATCATCGAGACGTGACCCATCGAGACATAGGACAACCTACGGTAATCAAGGGAGGCATATCTATGCAGCATCCAAGATGATAGTCTGGTCTGGGATGAAAGAATTGAATGGCTCAAGGAGAAATACTATCAAGGAATAAGACAGTAGCTCAGGAGTAGAGATAGTTACGGTAAACGAACGAGAAAAATCGATAGAGCTCCTAGAGAGAGATGAATACACTACCAAGGGATAAAATAGATAGACCAGGAGGAAAGGAGAGATGGAGAAAACAGTTGCTCAGGAGGAGAGATAGATACGGTATCCTAGGAGAAAGATCGATTGCTCAGGAGGAGAGATAGATACGGTATTCTAGGAGAAAGATCGATTGCTCGGGAGGAGAGATAGATACGGTATTCTAGGAGAAAGATCGATTGCTCAGGAGGAGAGATGAATTTGGTATCCTAGAGAAAACGATCGATAGTTCAAGAGGAGAGATAGATACGGTATTCTAGAGAAAAAGATCGATAGCTTAGGAGGAGATATAGATACGGTATCCTAGAGAAACG